>PVJX010002648.1:0-67613 GCA_004027295.1 Dolichotis patagonum
AAAAAAAAAAAAAAAGAAAAACAAAAAGAAAAAGAAAACCTGAGGATCAATGGAACAGAATAGAAGATACACACACAACTACAAACACACTCAGCCACCTTATCTTTGACAAAGGGGCCAAGATGGAGAGGAAGAAGTTGAATTATCATTATTTTCAGATGTCATAATACTCTACATAAAAGATCTCAAGAACTCCACCAAAAGTCTACTAGATTTAATAAACAAATTCACTGCAAGAAAGACAGGCTCTTTAATAAATGCTGCTGGGAAAATTGGCTTTCCACATGCCTAAGACTTAAACTAGACCCATGCTAATTACCATGCACTAAAGTCAAAGTGGTCCAAAGATCTAAATATTAAAACAGAAACACTAAATCTATTGGAAGAGAAAGTAGTTAGAATTCTTGAAGACATAGGAGTGGATAGGGAGTTTATGAACAAAAAACAAAAACAAAAAACAAACTGCATGGGAAGTATTTCAAAGAGTCAACAATGGGGATCTTATTAAAAAGCTTTTATATGTCAAAGAAAATTACCAACATAGTGAAAAAGCCCCCACAGAATGGGAAAAAATTTTTGTCAACTGCTCTTTAGACAAAAGACTTCTAGTTAGAATGTATAAAGAAGTGAAAAAAAATCAGGCCTCCAAAATTCAAAGACTCAATCCAAAAATGGGCATCTGAGATGAATACACAATTCTGAAATGAAGAAATATAGATGGCAAATAAATATATGAAAAAATGTTCGACATTCTTGGTCATTCAAGAAATGCAAACTAAAACAATACCGAGATTTCATCGCACTCCAGAAAGTATGGCCAACATCATGAAATTAATAATGAATGCTAGAGGGGTTGTGGGGAAAAGGCAACATTTTGCCACTGTTTGTGGGAGTGTAGACTGGCACAACCACTGTGGCAATCAGTGTGGAGATTCCTCAGAAGTGTAGAATTAGAGGTCTCATTCATCCCAGTTATTCCTCTTGTGGATATTTATCCAGAAGAATTAAAAACATCATACCACAGTGATATATGTGCACCCATGTTTATAGCAGCACAATTTGTAATAGCCAGATCTTGGAAACTATCCAAATGCCCATCAACTGAGGAATGGATAAAAAAGACATGGTATTATTATACAATGGAGTGCTACTCAGTTATAAAGAGGGATAAAGTTGAGACTTTCATAGGTAAACGGATGCAACTAGAAACCATACTCACAAGTGAAATAAATCAGACTCATATGTGTAAACACCGTTTTGTCTTCCTAGTGTAAGAAATTGAAAGAGTAAGTAAGATTGAAGAGGTACAATAAATATTGTGAAAGAGAAAGAAACTGCTCAAAGGGAAAGAACAAGTAGGATGGGAGAAAAAGACGAAGGAAAGGAAAAGGAAAAAAATATATAAATATAAACATATATGTCTATATACGATATAGCTCAGATAGTTGTACTACTAATTCTATTAGTTCAAGGAAAGAAACAGTGCCCATATTGTTTGATCAGTTTTGCATGCCTGTATCTGGTAATCTGAGCAACTCTTTGGAAGATAACAACATGTAATATAATAACCATTGTTAAACTCCTATCATCTTGTCTTGAAATCCTGTATTACTATTGTTTTGGGCTTTTTGTGGTTGTTGTATATTTTTTTGTGTGTTTTTTTCTCTTCAACATAAAAAAAATAAAAAGAAATAAAAGACTGTTAGGCAGTGTTTCAGAGGGAGTTCTTTCCTCTGAACTTCAAGGGCAGGGCTTTTGTTTGGGGGTGAAAGGGTGCTAATGACAGCATTACAACACAACACTTGAGTGAGAGGTAAATCTGGAGACCTCTGCTTTCATTTGGCAGGGCTGACTCAGCAGCCATTTTCAGCCACAGTGTTAGCCAGTGGTGAGTAATGACAGTCCTGACACAAAGGAGCACTGTACACAGAACACCACCTAATCACCAGTCATGTAACTAAACACTTCCTCCCACACTGCAAACTGCCTCTTCAGGCTGCGGGAACAGGTTCCAGGAATGAATTGACTGCTCCTTCTTCTGCTCCTAATTGGGGCAGCATCAGGTGGGTGGATAGTGAATAAGACTGGTGCTGTTTAGTTAGTCGCTAATCGCTACATCCTATTTTACTACCTTATTTATTGAGAGGAACAACAAAGAAAAGCAGACCTGGAGAAAACTGATCATTAATTGTGCTTTCAGGGACCAAGTGGTCTATGCTTTTTTTTTTTTTTTTTTAAGTTTTCTCTAAAATTAAGGCAGGACAGAGAGTGTCTAGAGCTCTTGGGATAATGTCACACAGTAGAGTAAGTGCATTTTCCAGTCCCAGAGAATTGAGGCCATAAAAGAATTCTCAGGCCTACGGGACACAGCTAGAGCACACGGCAAGAGGAGGCATCAGGTTGTGGGGTTCAGAGTTCACAGAAAATAACAGCTTATTAGTCTCATTTATTTATAACTAAGCAGGTAATAAAAATGATTTTTTTCTGATTTTCCTTCTGTACTTCTTATATTAGACAATGTCAGTTTCCAAGTCTTTTTTGACAAGTATATTTTATTTAAGCAGTCACTTATAAATGAACCTATGGGATCGTTGTTAGGCTTTTAGTATTATAAATATTATCAACATTAGCATTTTGTTGGGGATATAGTTCAGCAACACAAGTGCCTGCCTGGTAAGTACAAGGTTCTGAGTTCAATTCCCGGTACAAAAACAAAATTAGTGTGCATTAATCTTACTGTTTTAAAAAATTTTTTATTGGTATACATTTATAGCACATAATGATCACATTCCTTGTGGGGAATTGGTACATGCACATAATACATCTTAAGTTTTTTCTTGGTCCCTTTCACTTTTGCAAAGATCTACCTCCCTGTTTCCCATTGTGTATCTTTTATTTTGCTACTCATTTATGCTTTGGGTTTCTTATACAAGAGAAGTCATGTGATATGTTTGATTTATTTCACTTAACATTATCGTCTCAAGATGCAACCATTGTCCTACACGTGACTCAAGTTTATCCTTTGTAATAGAGAAGTATTCTGCTGTGTGCAACTACTACATTTCTTGACCCATCCATTTGCTGATGGAAGTGTAGGCTGTTCCCAAGATTAGGCTATGATAGTTGTGCTGTTATAATCAGCATGTGCCACTTTATGATGATGTCTTTAACTCTTTCAGGAAGATACCTGGAAGGGGAAACTTGAAAAAGCCATCCCATCTAACCTGTCTCAGTAACAACCCTTTCCTGAACCCCTTTTCAGTCTTAGTGGGAGGTGGTGTGTGAGGAGCTGGAGAAAGGAAAGGGGGAGTGAAGAAGAGGAGCGCCTCTTCCAGTGGGCGTGTCCTATCTGGATGTGACATTAGGAACCAAATTACACATTTAGAGGGCCATGAGGCATCTTCACCTCGATGATAAATTTACCAACTCTTAAGCGTAGAAGTGAAAAATGGGAAAAACTTGGGTCTTTGTACCTGATCAAGTCATGTCAATGAACAGTCTTGGGATTGACTTGTCGTAAGGGAAATGATGTATTTCTTTTATTATTTAAGCTGTCTGGAATTTAGCTTTCTATTCTTTGCAGCCTTAAAAGTTCTATATTTATTTCACTGAGGATAGTCCCAAGTAAATCAGACTCACATTTGTCAATATCGTATTATCTTTTTAGTACAAAAAATAATAATAAAAACTGAAAGAGTAATAAGATCGAAAATGTATAATAAATATTGAGATAATGACAGGGAAATAAAGTGCTCTAAAGGATATAACTGTGTGTATAAGTGTGCAAGATAGATAACCATACTACTAAGTTTTTGTTAGTTCATCAAACAGAATGGTTTGTACTGTCATTGTTTTATTGTCCACTTTTTATGGTTTGATTTTGTGACTTAAGCAACTACTTCTAAGATAACACAATGTAATTTATCAACTAGTGATTCCTTACTGTTTTTTTGAAATTCTGTATTATTTCTACCCTTTTTTGTTTTGCTTTTTTTCTCTAAATAAAAAAGTTCTGTATTTGTGTATGATGCTGAAAGTTTGTTCTTTAGTTACCATAGTCTTTCTTCCTTTTTCTTTTTTTCAAGTCATTCAAATGTAAGCAGTTAACATTCTGGACATTAGTTGCTCTGAGGCAATCCATGCTGTGTATATCAGGAGTCTCAGCTCCCTTGGCTGTAGAAGAGAAGAGGAGGGAATTCACTTATTTATTCAGTAGGAGCATAGGCAGATGCAGAGGCTGCTTCATTTCTTACAGATAAGTAGGGAGGATGGAGAAAGAGTATTAGAAGTGGAGGAAAGTCAGTAAGTCTGAAATAGCTGGTAGAGGAGAAGAGAACAGATTAGTGCTATATGATTTCCAGGCAGCCTTGGGGGTCAGTGGTGGGGAGTGGAAGGTCATGAATGTGCAAGAAGACCTGTCCCCATGTCCCAGCCCCATTTGGCCACCGAAGTCTTATGCCACTCACAGCAGACATGCAGTGTAGGTTCCAGAGCACAGGATGAGGCCTTGGAAGGAGTTGGCTTGGCTGCAGCCTGAACCATATTCTGTTAGCAGCTGAGTCAACCCTACTGTCTGCAACCCCAAAGCAATTCCTAAACTCTGGCTACAGAGGGAAAATTGCTAGGATTTATATAAATATTTGATAATTTTCTTGGCACTACCTACATAAATCCTGAAATAAAAACTGCCTGCCATAGTTCTTGGCTATTCAAGATTTTGAGGATGAGAAAAATTTATAAACTCATTTTATGGTACAGTAGCACCTAGTCTTCCATTAATAAACAATTTCATTAAAAATAGTAACGATAGATAATGAAATATATTTCAGAAAAATTTGTGCTTTGATTTCCATGTTTTTCTGTATAGGTCAGGTTGGCTTTAAACTCATTATGTAGCCAGGATTGCCTTGAACTTGTGGCAATCGCCTGCCTCAGCTTCATGATAACTGCAGGGAATTACAGGCATGCACTACCACATCTGGCTTTGTTGTGGACCTCAATTTTCTTCTTAAAATGAAGTCAAAATAACTGCAAGTATTTTAACTGCAGAGAGCCATAGGAAGACAGCCACCTAAGTGGTGAGCTTGGGGGCTGGCTCCCAGCACCCTTCCACAGCCCACATGCTGTATCTGTTACTGGGAGTTGAGAGGTCAACAACAGGGCTCCTTGACTTTCAGAGAGGGGTGGAACACTCTGGAGTCCATGGAAGTCTGTGGGAAACTCCAAGAAGTTACTGATTTGTGGGTGTAGGGCAGTGGTCCCATCCCTCTCCCTTCTAATGGGAACAGCAGCTCTTCTGACTATTGTGACAGTGAAAATGGAGCAGTGAATATTGTAACTTTCCAAGAAATTAATCCAGAAATCATGACTTGTTTTTTGAGGTTTTAGGGACCAAGCCTAGAGCCTGTACCTATGCAAGTGCTTTATTATTGATTTACAATCCCAGCCTTTTTTTTTGTTTTGTTTTGAGATATCATTTCATTAAGTTTTGCTGGCCTTGAAGTCTTCCTCCTTCACCTCCTGCCACTATACCTGACCAGAAATCATGACTTTTATAAAAAATAACCAATTAAAAATGTTGGCAACTCATTAAAAATATAAACTTTTTATGGACAAATTCATTTTTTTACATCTATGATAAGATAGTAACAGCCTTTAAAATGCAAATTCTTCTGGGGGTAAAATTATTGTTTAATCTGTTATTAATGAATACTTTGATAAATCAAGTTTTTCTGATCAAAAAACTGGAATGCTGTAGATACTTCCTGCCGCTACCTGCTGTCTTACAACTGCATATGGTTCACATAATGGGCACGTACCAAATACTATTATTAATCATATGGCAATGTGATTAAGAGGTACCTAGCAGATTAGTAAAGCACATTTCTGGATATGTGGGGACTGTCCTTTCCTCTCTGGTACTTTTTCCAACCAGCTCTACTTTCTGGCCACCATGAACTAGGCAAGCAGCTTTGCTCCACCATACCCTTCTACCATGATGCTTCTGCTTTGGAGCCTGATAACCATGGACTGAACCTTTTGAAAGTTTGAGCCCTCATCCTTTAAGATGTGTATTTTATGGACTTGCCAATGAGTTCATAAAGCAGAAAAGTCTGGCGAAGAATGAAACAGCAGAAAGAGACAGAACAGAAAATGCATGTGATGCTTTCAGCCAATGGAAAGAAGCTGAGGTCTTCCATCCACTCCAGTTCATGAGGGGTGGCAGGGGGTGGTGCTTGCATGTGTGCTGGAGAAGAAAACACTGACATGATCTATGGTCAGATTTGGGCTACTGGGGAGCATCCTGGCAGCTGAGGGAAGGATGGGTCACAGGACTCTTGGTTAACTATTTTGATTTAAGCAAAAATTTCCCTCTGGAGAGACCACTGTCATGTTCACAAAGAGTAACATGCCATTGTAACCAAGCACAAGTGGTTAGGTACCCTCGAAGCACGCAGAAACGTGGTATCTCTTCCTAAGAAATAAAGATGGACTCAGTTTCAGCAGAAATCACAAATTTATTAATTCTTAAATATATTCCGTCAATCATTTACCATTATGACAAGAAATATATACAGTGTTCCATGGTAAATTGCAGTGTTTCAAAATGATAAAGATAATAAATGTGTAATTCAGTTGTGGTGCAGAGAATGAATCACGATTTCCTCACATCTGAGTGTGGAAGACAAACTTGATCTACAGTAATACTTCAACACCACATGCTAAGTTAAAAGTGTAAAAATAACCACTCTACACCTATTTTTTTTAATACATGTATGCCACATATAGCCGCTTCACAAAAAAGTAAAAGAAATTAAAAAGAGAAAAATGAGGCCATTACTTTTCACAGATCTCATTGGCAGGTTAACATGGCTCAATACATTTACTGCATATATTTACTTTAAATATATATTGTTTTAAATTGTGTAATAATTATCAGAAAAGCTTCAACCCATCTATCATACGTCCACTAGCAACAATATCTAAGGTTATTAGTAATCAACACAGAAAGGTGAAATATGAGAAAAGTGAGTTTATTTTTGTTGTTTTGTTTTTGTTTGTTGCTGTTTTAAAAAATAGGCTTCTGAGGACTGCAAGTAACTATGGTTAAAATAATGCCAATGGAAATTCCATGCACTAACAGCATTTCAGGGAAGAGAAAAAGCCTCACAGGAAGTGCATCAACAAAGGAGAAACAAGAAGCACAAAGGAAACTGGCACATTTCCCTTTTCTTTTTGTTTTAAACTGGAAAATCCTAACTCCATCGAGGCAGATGATATTGCGACTCAAGAGAGAAGCTGAAGTAGCCCAAGTCACAGAGATGAAGTTCAAAACACTTACAAGAATGGAAAATAGTCGTGAGCTCTCCAACTTTAGTAAATGAGTTGGGGACAAGGCAGGAGGGGGCCCTGCAGCTCCCAAGGTGGAAACAGTGCATTTGTGTAGAAGCCTCAGCAGCTACAAACACGGTGTGCCCTGGCAACTGCCCCAGTGGCTGAAGCCCATTAGTTTACAGTGGAGACAGCCTGACTTTTAGCAGAAGTTTCAAGGATTCAAACGCATCCAACATAGTAAGGATACCTACATCCCAGTGGGAACTTAAGCAGAACTGAAAAACCTCAACTTAAAATCTTCTTGACCACATTTTTTGTGGGCCCTGAAATGATCAAAAGTGCTAGTTTGGCTCCCACCAAAATACCTTAATTTTTATCTTCATTCAGCAAATTGTGCTTTGATTTTTTTCTTATACCCTATCTACCCCCTCGCCCCAAAACAAAATGAAAAGAAAAATAAACACTGGAAAACCAAAAGAAAAATAAAAAAGGAAGTAAATAAAAGGAACAAAGAAATAAGATAAAATTAAGAAAACAGATTTGAGAAAGGAAAAAGAAAATCAATTCAGTGAATTCACCAGAACAGTGTGAATATATCTGAAAGTAGTCAAACTTGTAAATGATGTGAATTTTTCCAGTTTACACAGTTTGACCAAAAACAACATGGCTTTCAACGGTAGCAAATAACCTGACTCTTTCTACTTTCATATGTTATATTTTTATCTCCATATCAACCCACTTTCATTGTGTAACAGCAAAGCTCTCAGTGAAAACTACTCATTTCAACCAGGGTCACACCAGGAACCTAAAGGTATGTTTTTTAACCTTCAAAAAAAAAAAAAAAAAAAAAAAAAAAAACTCAAACAAGAAAGAAGCTAAAATACATTAATGGCAGAGTTCTAAAAAATTTACATTTCTCTTACAAACTCATTCAGAGAGCAACAACAATTTTTAAATCTGTTAGATCTTGGCATACACAGAGAACCTTGATGAATGTGTTGTACTTGGAATATTGTGGAATTCCTTTGTCTCACCTCCCTGTGGTTTGCCAACAGTCACTGAAGTGTGCATGGAGCATTGCCACCGCGGAAGTGTAAACAATGTACAGGAAGGAAGAGATGACAAGATGACACATCGCATATGCATTACGTGGAGGACCTTCACAACTTCATGCACTCAAACATGCATGAAGAGGAGGAGAGGATAGTTGAGGGGGTCACCTGGGTGCCTTAGGAACAGAGAACGTGAACGTGGCACTGTTGATGATTAGCTGGAAGGAGAAAGAAGAGGAAGACATAAATGATATTATCTTACAAGTTGTCACTAGGCTGCTTTTCCACAGATGTGACTAGGCTACAACTTCACAACTCAGCTAAGCATCAGACAATACTACATACCAGAAGTTTGCCTGGAATCATTACAAAACAATACATACATTGTCAACCAAAGGCAATGTTAAAATAGGAAATCAGTGGTGTCTCTGTGTTGACACAAAGCTAAGTTAAAAGAGAGGTAGGGACCCAAGCATCAACCATATTATTAAACCTAGGTATGTATTTTAAGCAATCATATTTACTAAACAAATTTATTAGGTTAGTATTATCATTTGGTTAAAAGAGACTCAAAGTTCAAGTTCATCCTTAGCTTTTTCATTATTCTTAGATTGCTTGAGAAATCAAAATTTGAAGTCAATTCAACAATGAAAATAGTATCAAATGTGGAGAAAATCATGATTATTCTTTATTTTATTTTATTTATTTTTGAGACAAGATAGTCTAGGCAGGCCTTGTACTTGCTATGATCCTCCTGCCTCAGCCTCCAAAGCACTGGTATTATAGGCATGCACTGCCAAAGAAAACATAGTTATTCTGATTTAATCCTTTCAAGCAACAGCTGAAAGCACTTTTTTTAAAAGCTTTTCTAGGGTTTAGTCTTTGAGTGGGAAAATATTCGCAACAGCACCACACATATCTCGATCCTACTCCATGTTTAAGAAACAAACCTTTAAAAGCAACATGGATTTAATTAAAGTCAACTTTCAATTATCCTCCAGAATCACCTATTTTGTGTGCTTTAAATTTCAACTTGATTTCCTCCCATGGCCTGTCCTCAGGTCAAGTACCATTACACTCAGTCAGGCAAGGCCAATTTATTTACACATTAGCCAAAGTCAAATGCTTACAGGAATTGCAACTTTCAGAAAACCAGTTAGACACCAAAGGACTCTGAAGCTTAATACAATATTAGTCTGGATAATTGAGAGTCATCTGAATCATCCCAGGCATGACCAATGTTTGATGTAAGAACTCTAGAATCTAAAATGACACAATCCAAACACTGAAAAAAGACCTTGCCCAGCATTAATACCTTTAAAATAAAGGGTATGCTGTAAAATAGGGCTGGTTGTTAAACTTAGGAGCTCATGCAAAACTGCAATAGATTGGCACACATCTTGTGTGGACTTCATGGACTGTTATTTGAGCAGAGATCTTCAAAGGGAAGGAAACAGCCATATAGTTTTCAGCCATCAGCTCCAATCACTAGTGTCACGGAGCAGGATGCTACTTACAAGACCCACATGTGAATGGTTTTCAGGCCTTAGATGTGTTGCCACAAAGAGATGCCTCCTGAGAAGTTCTCTTTTCCACTTGCAATACAGGGTGGCCTATTAAGAGAAGCCCCACTTAAGCCCCCTGGCATAAAAGGAAGTTTCCTTAAATAGGGTCTATCTCATCAACACTTGAGGGAATTTGCAGAAGGACCCAACCCCTGGTATTGCCAGAATGTAATCCCTTCTACGTTAACTGGTAAAAAAAAAAAAAAAACCAAAAACAAACCCACAAACAACAGCATGAAAACTGGTATCTTCATTATCTTCATATTCCTTTTGTATTTTTTCTTATTTAGATGGCTATTGTTTGGGAATAAATTTGAAGTTATTCTTTTATGTTTGTATTTTTTGATACTTTTTAAAACACTTTTCCAACACTGCCACTGTTATTAAGGCTATGGAGAAGGCCTTTGAAAACCTCTGTGTATGTTATCTAAGAAGTCTCTGCAGTGAGCTGAATGAACTTGAAGCCCATCTTACACCCTCAAGTATTAACAGGTAGTGCTGGTGAGAGAATTTGGAGAAATCAGTAATGAGAGACCAAACTTCCGAATCTAAACTCCCTTCCTTCTTTTCATCTTGTCCCACGTCACTGACGGAACCCATTTCCTTTTTTAGTCTTTACTCCAGTTTACTCATTTTCCTTGCCCACCACTGGTCTACCTTCATGATACTCCTTTAGCCATTTATGTCTCCAAATGCCCTGTATCGTGACCTTGTCCAAATTCTCTCAGATGGAAAGTGTACATTCAAACTGTTATTTCTAGCAGCTTTCACTCTATCGATTTTACTCTACAATAAAGTTGACTATAAATTTTGTGGTTCTGTTCTTATGGTGTCACTGATTAGTTGTTTTCTAAAAAAGAGTACATGTTCCTCGAGGGCAAAGTCTCCTGTCTCACACAGGTGAAATAGTGAAGACCACAAAATAGAAATTGACCTAGAATCTGTCTGAGGTACCCCTTGCCCTGCCTTGTGAGCTGGTTTTGGAATGTGGCAATCCCTCTTCCTGTCAGTCATACATGAGATGATGCTCATAGAGCAGGAGGAAGTCTGCTGAGGACCACAGAGGGAAAACTAGTACCCATGTATAGGGTTAAATCTTCCCTTGCTTCCTTTATGATGTTAAACTTGCCCATTCAATCACTACTTCTTTGCTGTTCCAGGAAAAGCACCATGTGCCTCCCCCATGCACAGGATAATAAAATGGTGGCTAGCTGGAGATTCTTGGTCTTCTCAGAGAATACTTACTGTCCCAGAGCCCTAGTTTGCTGCAATTCTTGTCTCTCGCTCTTTTTCTTTCTCACTGTATATTGTTACTCTGGGCAGGAGATGGGGGACTCCCTAGAAAAGGTCTCTGATAGTGAAATATGAAGATGTACAGCAATATTGGTCTAATGAATGGAAGTCAAGCGTGACTTTTGAGGTGCAGTGGTGAGGCAAGAATACACTACAGTACTTAATATTTGTTTTTTAAAATGTTGTTCTACAAATTTTTCCAACTGTTTGTACCTGAGCCTGGGGAGCTAATCTGTGAAGTTCAGCTCCTGCAAGTCCATGGGCCATTTTGGAAACTCGTTCTTATGCTTTTTCCTACAGTCCCTTTCTCTGCCAATTGTGAAAATTAAATCATAAATACTTTGCCTTATTACACAACTTCCCTTGATTTGACCCCATGACATCAGCCTGATACAGTCGTTTCCAGTTCCCATCTAAATGTATTGATTTATGGCAATTTTCAACTTGTACTGCCTGTGCTGATTGATCTTCCCAGGGAACTGCAGATTCTTCCCATGGAGGCCTGGGTTCCAACCACCAGCACCAAATAGCATACACCATGCTGTTAATAACCGGATAGGTAGAAGGAGCTGACCATGGCTATATTGACCTAGAAGCTGACAGCTTGGGAATATTTACTTGATGGGTACGGTGGGTGACCCCGAGCGATGAAAATGAACATTCTGCCACTTTCCATCCCGGCGATGCCACACGCGGGTCTCTTCTGATTGCATGGTCTTTGGCATCCCGCTGCCATCCATGTACTGTGTGAGCCTAATGTATGCTATGCAGGCAGCATCATCCCCTACCAGATGCACGTGGGGGTTCAGGATGATGGTGTGTATTGGTTTATTGCTTTTGGACAAAGCTGAAAGAAAACCACGTGAAAATAAATTAGTTTCTGTGTAAACTAAGACCAGTAGTAACTTCAGTGGTGATCAACTTATTGATACTTATGATACTTATTGATATTTATGCTATTTATTCACTCTTTAATTAACTAAAATTCTAATTATTTGTACTAATCCAGTGCTGAGCACTGCACAAAGTATAAAAACATGAATAAAAATGGAGAGAGTATTTTCTCTGGTTTCTTGTACAGGTGCTTTTATGCTACTCAGGAAATTTGATCAATGGGGGAATAAAGAGATTTATTCATAAAGGGAAATGGTTAGAAACAGAAGTTTTAATACAAAGAGAGGTAGAAAAGTTCTGCACCAGGTACATGGAGCAGTGTCTGGACTCTTGTGGGACAAAGGAATCAGGTATCGACCATGGAGATCAGTGTCTCCAAGAAAGATTGGCCACAGCATAAATGTATTTCTGCATCTCATCTGGGGTTCTCACAGGTAGCAGAGTCTGTTCCATGATATTCTTTCAATTAGTCATCATTTAGCATAATTCTACAATTTGGTATTAGCCATGCAGCCTGGTTCTAGGCTTGCAGCTCTTTTTTGACTAAGTTCTCATTGGGCTCTAGCCATTGGTGCTTTGAAAGTGGCAACACATTCTATATGTTAAAGTTGCTAAGCTGCCAAGGCTCAGTGAAGTCCTCCTGCCTGAGCCTCCTAGAGAACTGGGAGTATAGGAAGGTACCACCACACCCGAGTCTACCTTAGTTTTTACACAAAAGAAAATGTTTTTCAGGATAACAGAACTTTCATGTTTCTATTAGTCACCTATCTATCTATCTATCTATCTATCCATCTATCATTTGTCATCTATCTATTTCTGATTATCTGTCATCTATCTCTCATCCATCATCTATCTAACTTTGAATTCCAAACAAAAAAAATCTTACAGTATAAAATGCTGGATAACAGTAAAAATCTTCACTGTCAGAAAAAAAAAAAGCCAATGAATCTGCAAATTTGGGAGAAATTCAAAGGGAAGTTGAACAAGGTATGTTACTGAATTTAGAAAGCAATGTACCATTTTCGAAGTAGAATCGGTGAAAGTCCATTCCTTCCACTAAGTTACCCAAAGCTTCAGGTTCAAAGGCAGTAAGGCCTGGGTCACAGATTTTTCTGTAAGAGGAAAAATAATGAAAATAACCAATAAAAATGTTGTAATATGTTTTTTTGTTGTCTGTGTAAACATTCTTATGAGTCAGTGAATAAAGAGCCTCTAAAAATCACTAAAAACATAAACTTCTGATTTTGGATCCTGGTTAGCATGGTGGGTTGAGCAGCAGACTCCAAAAAACATTTTGCAGAGATCTCTGAGAGGCACAAACTAATGCAGGTGGCTCAGGTCCAACTCCTTTTTAAACTTTCCACTTTTTAATTTCTGAGATGAATTCTTCAGTGTTTACAACTCTTGGCTTAAGTTTATAATTTTAAAAAACATTTCCTAAAAGTCCTACTTCAAGTCGAAGACATGCTCGAAGCCTATCTTTAATTCTAGAATTGAATGCTTTTGGAATAATGTTTGATGAATATCTTTTATGGTCACACCAAAAATCTGTATTATAATTTACTTAAAGAAAGATACCATATCCTATACTTTCTAGAAATACCCACAGATTTAATTGAGCGTGTATCTAATGTTTACCTTAGTTTTCAAAGCAAATCGATAGGCAATTCAAATAATAATTTCCTTTTCTAATTTCAGCAAGTACTGTTTTCTAATTTCAGCAAGCACTAGAAACTCTTCATAATGAATACTTCCACTGTACTGAAGGCACCCATGATTTCTTAATAGTTACTATAATGTTGGATTATATGTTGTTTCCAGTGTTTCATGATTATCAATATTGCTGCAATGTACCTTTATTCATAAATTTTTATCCATGCTTTAGATTCAAAATAGATGTTCATATTAAAGATTCTTTGCATTCAAGTTTGCATGTACCTTACTTAGTGGACACGAGCATGTTTTTATTAGTTTACTTGTAATTAATTTATATTTATTCTTCTGCTAATAGTTCATATACACTTACTTTTTTCTTCTTTTTTTCAATCTTATCCACTCAATATAAAAAATTAAAATTTTGGCACATAAACTTTTGGTGCTTTTAAAAAAAGTTTTACAATTAAAGTACACCAGTTTTGTTTTAATAAATAAATTTAACTTTCTAAATACGATTGCTATCTCTGCTTTTAAATTTCTGAATACATTTCTAAGCAGAGATGAGAGTCACATTTTTACATTTAATGCTTTCACTCAAGTGGAACTCCCTCTGAGTATAGAGTAAAAAGGCTTCAAAGGATTTTATCCCCCACTTGCTAACACAGGGACACACATACTTTGTTCAATATGCTTTCATGCCATATTTAAATTGAATGATTTATTTTTACTTGTGCAAAGTAATTTCTATTACCTATGACCGGGCAGTTTGTAAAGTTGATATTCAGCATTAGAAGGCCCCTTCTAATTGTTGACTACAGTTCTCCTTAAGAGACAAACACGACTGAAATGCAGATAAAACTGAGCTGCACTTGACAAGCGACAGGAGACACTTGTGTCACTTTGATTCTCTCTGTCCTCGCCCCTCTGCAGAACTGCAAAGGAAAATATTTAACTCCAAGTGCACATTTTTAAAAACAACATGCTTTTCTGTTTTCTGTGTCTTCTCCCACATGGATCGCTTTCCCTGGAATGTGCTTCTCTCACATGGACCTGTGGGTGTTTACGAAGAAATTTCATTTACAAAGAAACCCCCAGGGCTTGGATGGGAAGTTGGGCTAGTACCAATCTTAAACACACTGATTTTTCATTTATATAAAACTATTGTTTCCACCTCAAATTTGGTTTTAAATATACATGAATTCAGATACACTTATATCAAGAAACACCTGCCCTATGTATAGAACTGACATGTAAATGCATGAACTCACGTGTAAGCTTCAAAATCCCTGTTGTTGATTGCTTCAATCAGTTGTTCAGTGACTTTGATAATCTCTTGCTTTCGTGCTAAAGGCAAAGACACAGTGTTGGGTGAGAACAAATGATTATAGCCATATAAAATATTACTCTAATAATATTGCTATCTTCCTTAAACAGGGTGCTAGTATTTAAGATACATGATGTTCCTTTCTCCACAATCGTATTGTTCACACTGCAAAAAACAGCAGCACCTGCCTTTTCCTTAGAAACCAGATTTTCAGGTCTTTTAGCCCAGGCCTGCAGATTCAGACTCTGTATTTGGACAGAGTGCTCAGGGGAGCCTGGGCACACCTGACCTTTGGGAGTCACTACCCGGCTACATTCCATTGATCAGAAAGCATGTCACCTGGAAGGTCAGGTTAGCTTTTACTATCTTTGTCACTGCGACTGACCTTCTGAACACTTTTCCATTCACCAGTAATAAACTATTAAAAAGTTAATCTTACACTTGGTATGGCAAAGTATACCTGTAGTCCTAGCACTCTAGGAGGCCCAGGCAGGAGAATCACAAATTGGAGCCCCAACCAGGCAATTTAGTAAGAGCCTGTCTCAAAATAAAAGTGATGAAAAGGGTGGAGAATATATTTTAGTCCTCAGTACTACACAAAGCAAAACAAAGAAAAACAAATCTTTGAGAAGCACCTCTCCAAGCATGTGTTACAAAGGAAGATGCTAACACTGTAGGAGCATCGAGTTCAGAGGAATTCTGCAAAGTGGAAAAGGGACATAGGAACTGTTATGCTTGATACACTGTCGATCTGAGAAGTTTAGAAGTTTAACTAAGAGCCTCAGTAGGGAGCCAGAATCCTTACTTTATAAACATCCTGAGCTGTGCAAGAAGGCATGGAGGTGGTGTGAGTGCTGCACCCACCCTGGAGCGGGGAGGGGTGGTGGTGGTGGCCTGCTTACAGTATAAGGGAGGAAAAGAGGCTTGTTCTTTCCCTTTTCACTCTTGCTCCTTTTGCTGTCTTCTGCAGCCTGGAAGTGTTGCCCTTGTGCCAAGCTACCCTGCCTTTGAACAGCTGATAATGGACTGAAGCCTTCACAAGCTGTGAGCTAAACAAACCTTTCCTTCCTTAATTTTGGGGGTTGGGTATTTTGTCTCAGCAACAAGAAAAAGGTACCAAGACAGAAACCAAAGCTGTGTATGGGGGCAGATAACCAGATGGGTTCCATATTTGCTCCATACAGTTGTCAACCCAGCATCAAGCACTTACTTGTTTCTATTCTGAACCCATACAGAGATTATTAATGGTTGATTAGCATAAATCTAACCTGATCAGGAAACTGTTTTATGACTGCATCTACCTCCAGTGTTCTTTGCCTTTTTTAATACTAGCAGATTACACAAATGCTATCCCTGGACACTTCCTTGTTAAGCCACATTATTTTTTGTTTCAAATTGTTCTTAAGCTCTGTACACTATGTGATATGTTTTTCCTAGTTAAATTAAAATTTTTTCTTGAAGAATTTATTTGTTTGTATCCCTCCCCTTAGTACTCCTCTGAGTACTAGGCAGTGAGACTACTATTCCTCTACTAAAAACTTTTGTCTAAGTGTTTTTTTTTGGGGGGGGAAGGTTGTGTTTTTGAGACAAGGTTTCACTATGCAATTCTGGCTGGCTTTGAACTTGCAGTGATCCTTCTGCCTCAGCCTCCTGAATGCTGGGGTTACAAGTGTGTGTCACTATGCCTGGCCTGTCTATTCTTCTTAATAACATAGTTCAATAAGTTTGTGAACTTGACCAATTAGACTAATTACAAACTTTGCTTGATTTCACAACACTGGTCCCTTACCTATGAAATTCCTACAGGAAGTATTTTAAGAATTAAATTTTATTGAACTTTAAGATCATTGTAATGGTCCCTGAAAGTTGCTAAAACTAGACAAAGCGGTGTCACAAGAAGATACTTATAATGTGTTTTAGTGGGCAGTGAGACTACTCCTCCTCATGGAAAAGCTAGTTCTTGGTTTTAATGTTTATTGATTAAAGAAAAAAAAAAGGACAGAGGGTCAGGGATTTAGCTCAGTGGTGTAAGGACCTGCCTGGTAAGCGCAAGGTCATGAGTTCAATCCCCATTACAAAAAAAAAAAAAAAAAAAAAAGGATTTTTTGTGATTCCACTGAACAGATTTTAATCACAAACTTAAAAATTCACATTCACTTTGACTGTCCAGGTCATCGAGGTGATAATTCTCCTTACTTAAAAATTAATATTACATGAACATAATTTGACTCCATTAAGACTGTGAAACTATATCATGACAAACACAGTAATAAATTATCCTATGAAATATGATTAAATTTGATCTTAAAATGTCCATTAATAAATGTTAAGGTCTATAATATTGTAACTCATCAGACAGCCTTCATATTTAGTCATCTTTCATTTATACAAATTAACATAACACAGGGCTTAAGTCCTACACATATGTAAAATAATATTGCCTTTGTTCATTCGATTAATGAATATCAATAATGTATCAATCCTCAAATTCACACTGACAGACTAAGAGCAGGGGCAAATCCGATGGCACATTCTAGCTCAGGTGACTCAACTGTCTAAAGCTTGGCACCAGATCCTAAAAGCTGACCCGATTCCAAAACACAAAGGACATTACAAAGAGGAGCAACTAAGAAAGTGAGTTCATAAAACATGGCCAGCAGAGTTCCTTCTTTATAGGAAATCCTTGGTTAACAAATTCTTTGTACGTAATATGGCTGACTAGAAAACTGCTGTTTCAAAACAATGTTAATTTCTTTTTTAAAGCAACAGCAAAGTTTATCTAAAAAGATAAAAGTGAAGAGCGAAGGAGAAACTGGCTCTTCAGAGTGAGCTTGGGCAGTGAAAGATCAAAAAGCTAGATAAAAGTACACCCTGGAGGATACAGGGTGGCTATGGTGAAGAAAGCCACAATAGCCAACAATGTTAATCTTAAAACAAATAAACAAATAGAAAAGAAAGAAAAATGATCTCAGCATTTGTGAGGCTGGGGCAGGAAGACTGACAAGGTACGGAGGCCAGCCTAGCCCACAGTTGGTTCAAGGTGCACCTGAACTATACACAGTGAGACCCTGTCTCAAAAAAACAAAAAACAAAAACAAAAAAAGGCCAAAACGAAGAGGATGTCATTTGTGGAACCTCATCAGGCTGAGGTTCAGTTTACACAAAAAGTTCAGGATGTTTCTTGAAGTTTCTGAAGGTCTTGGCAGAGCCAGGAACACAGTGTGCAACAGAAACGTGGGCTGTGGGCGGCCAGCCTCACTCTCTAAATTCCTGTGTAAATTATTTACTCATCACATCTCCAGTGTATTTCATGCTACAAGTGGCTTCAATGTGCTCCTCTGCCCTAAAGCAACAGCAAACCTCTGCTCTGCTCTCTGGGCTCTTACGTGCGGAAACAGTAGTGGTGGAGCACATGGGGCTCAGCCAGGAGGCCATGGTGCCACGTCACTGCACAGTGATGTGACTCTGGGTGAGCAGAGGCTGGGACCCAGATGCTCACAGTGGTCCAGTCCCTGAGGCATGGCAGGACAGGACAGCTGACTCTTTAGAGGAAGGCAGAGCTGGAGATGAGTCACTCAAGTAACAGTCAGCCTGCAGTTGGCACAGCCACACAAGCTGGGCCTTCTGACCAGTCAGGAGGACAGTCACTGTGCCGCTGCTGGACAGTTCAGCCCTGAGCAAGGGCTGCTTGCTCATCCCTCATCCAGGGAAAGACCTTTCTAGAAGCCCAACTGCGGAGCACTTGAGACATATGACTTCTCACCCCAGGATGTGGGGATAATGCAGCATCAAGGAGATCGAGGAATACTTGACACTTCTTTCATGCCAGAGCTGGCCCTGAAATCACGGTGTTTTTATTTCTAGAACTAAAGTACTTATGTCTATAACCACAGGTCCTAAAGTTGTTTCTGGAGATTCCCAAGCTGGGGAAACTGAGGAAAGGAAAGCAAATAGGAGGGATGTTCCAGATTCTGAGTGTCATTACTTTCCACAAAAATATACCAAAGAATTGGGTAGATTTCCATTCAAATGCTTATTTGGGGACCTTTTTATTGTCCTAAAGAGGCTTCAAAGAATAAGATAAACATGTGAGTAATTCCAGTGTTTAAAAAACAGCAAAGCCAGTAAACAAACTCACAACTGAGAGTAAGTGTGTAAAGAGACAATTTAGCAATTTCCATTTCTCTGTAACAGCAAATCTGATCACAAGCATGCTTTGAGGTATACAATAGATGCCACATCTGTGATAATCAGTAAGCTGATTCCCCCCCCCCTTCCTTCTTTTCTTGCAGTGCTGGAGATGGAAGCCTGGGCCTTGGGCATGCTAGCCAAGTGCTCTGTAGTGAGCTGCATCCCATTCCTCCTCTTGAATCACCTACCACTTGTCTGACCATGTATCCATGCTCTCACTGGCCAGGTTGTCCCTCTCTCTGGACTTTAAATATTTTATTCTTTTTAAAGGTTCAATTGGAGGCCCTTTTCTCTCCTACAACTGAATTCTTAAAGAATTAGATTTGTAACAGTTCAACTCTTAAAGAGTTCAAATTTTTAAAATTTAAAGGGCATAAAACAGAGCAATAAAACAAAACAGTGAGGACAGTAGGAAATCCACAATAGTTACTATATTGCATATTGTTAACCTCTAAATAATTGCTCAATTGGCTTTGGTCTTGCAAAGTCAATCAGACACTTTAAACATTAGGTTGTTTCTTTATTTCAGTCGTTATCATCTCTGCCTGTGTTCCTCTGAACCAGCCAGTTGCTCATGGGGGGTGGGGCAGGCATGGCCTCCTTCCTAGTTCTCCCCACCTGGCAGGGCCACTGCTGGTCCACAGGGGGGCTGTGTAGCTTCCTTCCTGGTTCTCTTCAGGTGGCACAGCTGCCACTGGCACATGGGGGACTGTGTAGCTTCCTTTCTGGTTTTCCCCAGGAGATTTTAATTCTTAACAGCTTTGTCTATGCCAGTGTTTTAAATTGTCATCTACATTCTGTTACAAAACAAACTCTAACAGTTTAAAGATCTTAATTGACCTGTGTGGGAGTATTGGGGACTGAAACCAGTGCCTGGGCACTGAGCTACACCCCCAGTCCCCGACCCTCCAATCCTTTTAGAATTTTAAAATTTTGAGACAGGATCTCAAAATCTCCAAATTGCCCAGGCTGGGCTTGAACTTGTAAACCTCTTGCCTCAGCCTCCCAGAGAACTTGGATTATTGTCATGAGGCTCTATTTTCAGTTCTAGAATCAGGCAGGATTTCAGCCCATAAAATAGGAAAATTGATCCACTGAGTGTAGCAAGCATTTCCACTTATAGGAAAGTGCCAAAGAAAGCAGAAAAGAAAGATGGTCATTTAAAAATTACTTTCCTTATCAAACAGGATGAGCAGACAGGACTGGGAGGTAAACACTTGGTTAGCTTTCTCTGTCAAAGGATAAGGGCAGAGGAAAATGCATTCTCCTGCCCACTGAAACTGGCTTGCTGGGGAAACGTGACTGTTGTCTCCCTAACACTGACTTCCAGGAAGGTCAGATAAACCACCGAGTTTAAGCTTGGTGTCCTGGAACTTGGGCATGGGCAATTCCATTCTGATTTTTAATCTCATCTGTTGAGAGGCAGCGCAGGAACTTAATATAAAACAAAAGCTGTAATTTTCATTTCACTCAGTCACTTTCAGATTGTTCAGATCTGTGTGTGAGGAGAGTCTGCAATTTTGTCATGACTGCCTCACATGCACTAGGAGCCCAGCATCCTGTGCTCAGCTCACCCGTTAGTGGCATGAACGTGTGTGTGCTCTCTGTGGATCCAGGGGATCCACTGAGGTGAATCATGTGTTCTCTCTGCAGGTGCAGCGAGGAAGGAGTCCGAGAGTCATCATGACCACTTCATCTCCCCTCCACCCAGCCAGCAGGTTCTGCAGCTTTTGCTCCCCAAGTGTCTGTCCACCTTGTATTCTGCTGCCAAACTGCCATGGGGCACTAGCACCTTCCTGCTTTACTTTTTTTCAAATATGCATTTCCTCAGATAATCTCCTAGGTTAACCTTCTAAAACCTTTATCACCATTGCTCTTTATCATTGCTTGTAAGATAAGTGCTAGAGACACAAAGTCTTTTCTAGTCTACATCCTCCTCATCTCACTGCACCCCTCACAGCCTCTGCCCCTTCTGCCTCCTCTCAGCTCAGGAGCCCCTAGGCACACACCATGCTTAGTCTTCTGGGAAAAGGATCCCCATCTTTGCTCCTCAGTCTTTGTAATTAGATCTCCACTATTACTTCTTCAGTAAAGCCTTCCCAGAGCCTACTGTTAAGTCAGGTTCCAAGGAGGCTATAAATTCACACAAATCCTACTCTTGCTTCTTCCTTTTTTTTCCTTTTGATGGGGTTTCACTTGTTTATTGTCCAGCTTAATCTTAATCTCCACGGTTTAATTCATCCTCCTGTCTCAGCCTCCCAAATACCACGACTACAGATTTGTTTTTATACCTGCTTTGAAAAATCACTCAGAGACTCACTGTGTAAAAAAAAAAAAAAAAAAAAAATCACTTAGAGACAAGCATGGCTATGTACCTCTGTAATCCCAAAGCTCTGGGAGGTTGAGGACTAAGGATTGCAATGCAAGTCCAGCCTGGGCAATTTAATGATTTAGCAAAATGCTGTCTAAACAAATAGAAAAGCAAAACAAAACCCAACAAGTAACAAAAACTCCCCCTGAAGATGTTTCTCACTTTAAGGCCCTAGATGTATCTCACTTTAAGGCCCTAGGTTCAATCCATATCAGAGTGGTTGAGGGGAGAAGCAGCAATCATCTCTGCATGTTTATTGTGTATGTTTGATTAATTCATTTTCTCTGTTGCTTTGTAAGATGTGGGTAGCACATCACTGTAACACCAGCATCTAACAGTATGCTGCATAGCGGAAATGGTCTATGGACATCTGACTGAATGGCAGATCCAGAACAAATTCAGCTGGCTTCTAATTCTCAGTCCTATGGCCTTTCCAATGCATGACCTTTCATCAGTGATGGTCAGATCATCTCTATAAATCTATAAAACTTGAGCTGTGGGTGTAGTTCAGAGGTACGGCATATACTTAGCACATGTGAGACCTTAGCTTTGATATAAAGCTGATGAATGGAAATAATCTAGATATAAAGCAGCATGACTTACTGTTTACTGGCAATGAAAGAAAATACTGTTCTCAAACTGTTCATCGCACTCCTTTCTTATTCTCACTGCCTCACTTTTACTAACAGAACCACATCTGACCAGTTTCTCCGCTTCAAATTCAGGTGTCTTCTGGACTCGCCCTCCTCCTTCGTCTCCATACACAACCATCCACAAGTCACTGAGTCTCATCAGCACACTGAGCATACTGCCAGCTCCTTCACCATTTCACTTGCTCATCCTCAGTGATCTCCATCACTCCTGTGGCTCTAGGAAGATGCCCCGGTCTCCAGGGCTGAGACTGTATCTCTGCAGGCTCCTCGCTCATAGTTCTAAGTGCATTCCGAAATCTGCAGCTGTCCCAGCCTGTCAGCCCTGCTCATCTTCCACACACAGGCTCAGTTTCTCTTGAATTTTTCATCCTGGACAGTGGCACCATTGTCTACTCAGCTGCTTGTTTTCCTTGTCAGTTCTTATGCAGTGGATCACTTGGTCCTCTCCACTTTTCCAGTATTTTCTTGGTACTGGGGACTTGTATTTTGAACACTTAGACTGTACTAAATCAATGTCTACAATTGCATGGTATATGAAGTATGACTCAAAAATATGGTGATGTTTAAATAAAAAAATAGCAACACTGCCAATAACTTCCGTCCAAATACTCTCCCTTGCTTCAAACACATTTATCTCATTCTTCTTTCCACTTTTCGGAAGTCCTCTTTCATGAATGTCTTTGGTTCTGCTGTTGTAGCTGCCTTGATGTCCTGAATCAATCCAAAATGTTTAAACACAATAGTGTATCTTCATTCAGTTTATTCAGCAGAACTGGCACCATGTGACTTCCCCAAAGTCAAAATGACCATGAAAAGTGAAACTGATAGGATAATTGTGCTCTGAGGGGGACTACTTTGAAGGAGCTTAATAGCAATGTGTCTTTACTATAATAAGTTTTTAAAAATACACTGTATTTTTGAGTCACACTCCCTAAGTACAGATAACATATTACAGCATATATTTGAAATCATTAGATAAATGCCAAATATGTAGATGGCGATCGTGTCTGATTGCAGTATGGAAGTAACTGTGCTGTGATGGCATTCATGAATCTTGGATCTTTAAGACTGGATAGGTAGAAAAATCACAATACAGAAGGCTGTTGCAGTGTTTTAGATAATGGAGGAACAGAAGATTTAATTTGTAGGGAGTAAGTTAAACTAGGGATTTCTAGTCAATGTTTAACCTTATTGTTTCTTTTCAAAGTGTTGAATATAAACAGCCTAATTATTTTAGCTTGGGCTATTTATGTGTTTAGGCTGGATTATTCCATTTATTGAAACTACTGGATGATAAACCCTAGTTAGAAGTAAATGCCTGCAATGAAAGTTGGGGCAGGAAATGAACTGAATTTATCCCTGCAAATTGATTTTCACTAGGATATTTGCAGAGTGTTACATGTTGAAGTTTTTCAGTGAATTCTGCCTACAGATTACTTATTGAATGATCAAAAGTTGCACAATTAAAATTGCTGCATAACATTTTTTGGGCGTTATCATTTTAACTCAGCAATTCTGCCCACTCTTTCTCAGCCTGCACAGTTCTATTTCACGCAACTCCTTCTTCTTCCATATCTCAGAAGTAATTCATTACTTGGCTCCCAGGACCTTGAAGGATGAGGGTAGGTGACTTGCTCAAGTCATCTAGCAAATCCTGAAGCCCTGCCAGGGTTGGAGCTTTACTTGTCTGAGGTTTCCATCTGTTGTTTAATTTACTGAACTGTGTTCCTTTCCAACCCACAGTGCCTAATTCAATATTTTCAAACCATAAATTTAAATGAACCAAGAAAATGCCTTTGAAGTTACCCTGGCAAGGTGACTGACTACTTAATTATTGGGCTAAGGTTGTAATTAATTATTATACCAGTTTCACACCACTAGGTGCCCTATGGCTGTATTGTCTTTCACCACACTGCCATTAACAAAAATAACCCTTGGGAATAGTTTGTCCTAGGCAAATATACCAATTGGGATCATTTTCATACTGTTGGTTGTTTTAGAGAAAAAGTTTTTGTCAACTCAGCTATTCTTAGCATTCTCTGCACAATTTCTTGGTGACTTTTACTACACTAGTCATCAGATGAGAGAGTAATTTTAATTATTTTTGCTTTTAAAAATTCACACCTATCAAAGATTCTAGGATTGGCTTAAAAATCTACAGTATTTTATTAAAATATAAGATCTAACAATGACCAAATTTATGTGCAGTGATTTAAAAAAAAAATCCTGCTGATTCAACCAGAAGTCACCTATTGAATAGCACCAGCTCTTCAGCGCTTAATCATGTCCTGCTCTCATGATTAAAAAACACTGAAATTTTCAAGCAATCTTTGCACTTTGGTTTATAATGCAGTGTATCTTCAAAGTATAAATGTTATTAGTTGGAGAAGAATTACTATTGCTTTTAGCTCTGTTAATCTGTTGTGGTCTAATACTAAATGACTAACACACATAACCTTCTAGTAAGAAAGACTTTCTATTAAGATCAGATAGCAGAAGAGCAAATAAATTTAAATTTTTAAAGTTTGCAAGGATATCCCTGGGTTATAGCAAAACATGGTTATATCAGTCCTAAATTTAACTTTTATTTTAAAATGAAATAAAATATTTTAAAAAGTGATGTATAAAGAATTGATTTTCTTATGTGTCATGATATGAACAGCTATTCTGAAGAAAACAAGACATTATGGTAGCCACTGCTGATTTCCTATCATCTTGTTTTAAAGTCTAATAATGCTTTTATTCATGGTTTTGATTGGTCTTAGTCTGTTTTCTATGATTTGATTTCAATATGTGTGAAAGTATGGACAGCTATTTTGAAGAAAACAAGAGACATTATGGTTGCCATTGTTGATTTCTTATTGTCTGGTTTTGAAGCTCCATAATGCTTTCATTCTTTTTTTTGGCTGGTTTTACATTATGTTGTATTGTTTGAATTTATTGTGTGTGAAGGTATGGACAACTATTTCGAAGAAAACAAGAGATATTATGATAGCTACTGTTAATTTCCTGTTGTCTTGTTTTGAAGTCCTGGGTTATTTGCACTGTTCTTATCTGCTTTATTCTGTTTTGTTTTATTCTCTTTAAAATAAAAAAGTGAAGTATAAAGTATTCATAAAGAGTCTCATAGGAAAATGACTTAAATGTTTTATAGTCTCCAGAAACTCTGTGGTTACTCAGAACATCTGCTTATAAAAAAGAACTGGGCCAGCCCCATGAAAGTAGCTGGGTAACCATTCTGCTACTCCCGGTTGATTTATAGGTGCTAGAAATAGCAGCCCAGAGTGAAACCATTGAATATTTTACATATTAAAATGTTACATGAATCAGCTAGGGGTGGTACTACTCCCAGTTCAAAATTGATGACATGGAAGAAAGAGATTTTAAGAAGTTGGTTTGGAGACTGACATTATCTGCCTGGATTTAAAAGGGCAGCTCTTTCCCTTCTAGCAAGAACCAGCTGATAGTCAAAGTTAGTTTTGCAAAAGAAAAAGTAGAATCAGACCTGGAAGAGTTAGTAAGATTTAGGCATTTTAAAGATTTAGTGCTTTTTAAACGTTTTCTTTTCTTTTCTTTTCTTTTTTTGCATGCTCCTGTGTGTTTGTGTGTGTATATGTTTTGAAGAAAATCCAGGATGCATTTTTTTTAGGGCAAAAGCTAATGTTCCAATGTTAATGCTATAGCTGTCAGTATTGGTGGTCAGAAGTATAAAACATTGAGAATTGTTAAAATTCTGTGCTGTCATGATAGTAGTTTTAACGTTTTTAATGATTTCCATTTATTATTTACCTTATTGGCAGCTGATTCCACTCCCTTAGGAAGCATATAATATTTAATTTTAGTAAAAACTATAAATTCAATAAATTGTTGGATAAGTTATAACTACAGTTTCTTGAATAATTCAAAGGGTGCACTTGTGAATGCTCCGTTGGATCAAGAGAGCAAGAACGCAGCAAGCGTGTTTCTTCTCTACACAGCCATCATATCTTTGTTTAGTTGAGCAAGAAGTAGCTGGGAGCAAAACACAAAACACATCAAAAAAATTCAGACATCTACAATATTAACTGAAGTGTGGTGTCCTCAGACTTGCTTTTTGTACATGACTTTATTTTTTTCTTTTCTTTGTTTTTTTTTTTTTTTTGGTACCAGGAAAGGAACTCACAATCTTGCACTTGCCAGGCAAATGCTATGCTGCTGAGCTATATATCTGGCCCAGATTTGCTTTTGAAAAAGGACTACACTGACTATAGTAAGGGAACCAAGAAATGTTACTGTCTCCATATCTATTCAACCAAGTTTGATCTTTTCAAATTTTTTCACCTTGTTAGCAGAGGCCTTTGGGCCTATTACAACATTTCTCACACTGATGTTGCCTCCACGAGATTGAAGTCAAACAATTTTAATGTTGAACATTATATGGATATGTCAACTATAAGAGTGTGGTTTCTTTTTTTCCTTGCAGGTGTGAAATATTTCCATTTACCCCATTTTCACCTACTTTTTTCCTAGAGACCATCAAGAAAATACACCAGATTCCACCACTACCTTAGAGCACACAGCTGCGTTCCTGTCTGCACTCCTGTATTTCCTAGCTAAGTCTTATCTTCTAGAAGTGCAAAAATAGGAACTGGTACAAAGTCCATCATTACCCATTCCACTGGTTCCAGAGACAATGAATTAGAGACCTTCCCCCAGCTTCAATGATTACAGCAGTTTTCTGCGATGTCAGCCCATTACATTGAAAAGGCAAAGCAACGTTCAGTCTGGATCAGTTTACAAAGTCAGAAGTGTAACATTCTGGCACAACTCTAAGACTTACTTAGGTTTCCTGAAAGATTGTTTGTGCCTTCTGTTTTCACTACATAGACATCCTCACCTCATTTTCTCCCCTCTCCTCTGAATTGATGTGACTTTCTCTAATCTTTTCAATGTTCCTATGCATATGACAGAGAGCAACGATAAGAATTCTAGGACCAAGAGCCATTTCTGTGATTAGTTACAACATTTTTCAAAGCTTAATTTGGAAAGATAAAAATATTCTATAAGATCCAAACTTTCTAACTGAGACATAGTAGCAATTATTTTTCATAAAAATGATATTTGCAAGGGCTATATAACCAGTTTAGCTGTGGGGTATTTTGTTTTAAATTCTGTTTGGAAAATTAATTTAGAAATATGTACTGAAATATTGCAGTCAAATTTTGTAGCCAGTAGAACCAATACGACTGCAGTCAAAATTAAATTTATGAGCCATATATTCCAGAACAATATTATTCTTACTCTTATTTTAACATGTATAAATGTAAATTACCATAAATTATCAAATTATTAGAAAATGTAATTCAGTGTATGCATATTTATGAGTGTGCATACATTGTTTTTCTTTTATTTGTTGATATTTACTATAGAGATTCATCACAGACATCACTCAAATTATTTTATTTTTTTTTCTTTTTTTGGCACCAGAGATTGAACTCACAACCTCAAGCTTTCCAGGCAGGCGCTTACACCACTGAGCTAAATCCCTGGCCCTTAAATTATTTTATGAATGAAACATTCCACATGTAGAAAATTCATGTCCATGTTATATTAACAGACAGTAAGATAATGCCAAGAATCCTCCCTAGACAATAACTTTGAGATGACATGGAGATACAGACTTGGAAGTTCCCAGGAGGACACCTAGGACACCAAAGGTCACCTCTGACCTGGCGCAGGCAGATACGACCATCTCTCACTGTGGGCGAATGAGGTCTACGTGACACAGCCCTAGTGGAGAACAATTCACCACACTGCTCATGGTAAGAAATTCTAGCACAGATTCTGAGGAGTTCAACTCAGGTAGTAGTATTTACACACTTCTCCCAAACAAGTTTTTTGTTTATTTTATCCTGAGTAACAGGTACACAGAGTATTTCACTGTTATTAACTTCATGTATTTAAATACCAATAAATTTTTAAGCGAATTTTCTCTAGTAAAAGTTATGAATAAAGAGTTTCTATTATTTGAAGAAAAGTTTAAATACGTAATCTTATATGCTCATACTGTTTCTATACTGGCAAACATACCTCTAAAATATCACAAAAGACTCTTGAAGTAAGCTAACTTTTCTTTTTCCTCTCTCCTTCCTCTTACTTTTCTTTCTGGCTCTGTCTCTGTCTTAAACACAGTCTTGCTGTATACACAGTGTGGCCTCACTCAAAATCCTCCTGCCTTAGCCTCCTCAGTACTGGGAATACAGATGTGTGTTCCTGTATAGACTATTAACCTTTTCAGAATTATTTCTCCATTTTTCAGAAATATCCTACTTTTTTGTTCAACTTAACTTTGAGTATTATGATGCAATATTTAATTAGGATACAACTGAATTAAGTAGGCTGTATGCAGAGTAAAAGTCTCTCCACAGAACAGACACTATTCCAACATGTGTTTTTGTTTTCCAGTTGAAAACATTTCCTAGTTGGACTGTAAACAAATGACACTGTGGAGCAGGATTTATTTCTTGTCCTTTGAAAATGACAGCTATAAAGGCAAGGTTTTTGTCTATTATCTCAACTTCCTCTAAAATCCAAAATTCTCTCCTTAACAATCCCCCTCTGTGTATTGCTAGACTCATTTTAAGGAACCACATGCAGCGATGTTAATAAAGAAACCAATGATCCTGTATAGAATCATTTAAAAAAACAAATAAAACATCTTTCACACTTAGTCTATTATCTTCTGTCAGGATGGTCTGTGTCCCTTGGAGGAAATACTCAGCTGGTTATCACAGCCTTGGAAGAGGACATATAAGTTGTTTAGATGCATTTGCACAGGCAGCTCCTTTTATGTTTATATTGTGTATTTGGGGAAAGCAATCAGCCTACCTATTTTTCTGTCATCACTCAATAGTGATGGCTAAAATACAGCAAAAGTGAGCCAACTTTTCAAAACACTTGAAGGGATACCTAGAGCTAAAAGAATCAATTTCAAGCCTGGTGTGATGGTGCATGCACATAATCCTAGCCCTCTAGAGGCTGAGACAGAAGGATGGCACGTTCGAGGCTAACTCAGACTGTGTATCCATAAATCAAACTTGTACCACACAGCAAGATCATGTCTTTAACTGAATGAATGAGTAAATCAGTTTTAAGGAAAGAAGATTTTGAGTTGTTACTTAAAGGATAGAATGTTTAAGTGAAAACAGAATATGTTTTTGCACTCAACTTTTTTGGGGGAAGTTTGTTAATTGAGACTGGGTCTCACTACGTAGTCCACTGCCTTCAAATTTATGATTCTCCTGAGTCAGCCTCTGGAATGTTGGGAATACAGGCATAGTCTGGGAGGAGAGGCATGTACCACCATGCCTGGTTTTGATCTAAAAATTTTAAGAGTTTAAGCAAAATGAAGTAAATGTAAAACTGTTATAATTAACTCATGAATTTACTGTGTGCCTATTACGTGGTACTGGGAAAGGAAAAAGTGGAAAATTAAAACGAAATGCTTAAGATTCATCACGAATTCAAAAAGTACTGTTACCTCAGTAACAAATTTTAACACCAACTTTAAAGCAAAAATGAATTGCCTTTTTATACTAAGGCAGTTTCCACATATGTTTGTGGGTAAGTGGGTGGGTATTAACATTTACAGATGCTTCATCACCTAAAATAAATGATGGAGAAAATAGAAACAATAATGCTAAAAAAAATTAAATCCTTCAGGTCCATTTGGATTTATGGATTCTTTTAGTAGTGAACCTCTGTGCTCATGTTACATGCTCTGGGAAGAAATGGTTAGGAAAAACATAATTTTGCTAATATTACAGGTCAGGCATTACTGGGCATTTTATTTTAATTCCTAAGTTATGGTTGGGGTCACACAGACAAAAAACTTAAGGAGATGAATGGTAGAAATGTGACCATTATTGATAGAGAATTCTGGACATTTTACTTTTTTTTGTTTTGTTTTTTGTGTTTTGAGACAAGGTTTCACAATGCAATAGGCTAGCCTTGAACTCATTATGTATCCCAGGCTGGTCTCCAATTCGTATCACTCCTCCTGCTTCAGCCTTTTGAGTTCTGGGATTACGGTCCTGTGATACCATGTCCTGTTAAAATCCTGGATATTTTAGTGGCTCTTAGAACAGGGTACAGTTAGCATCCACTATGGATCCTTCTACTATCAGTAAAAATATTCCTCCTACTGCCCAACACAGCCTAGATGCTGTAGATAAAGCTGTGAACAAAAAGGACAAAAAAAATCTCTGCCCCAAAGGGACTTACATTCTAGTAGGGAGAAGAGAAACAATAGCCAAATGAGAAAACAATATATTTTAAGATTCGTCATGAATCTTAGCTACTAGAAAATCCTAAGAAAAGAAAAACTGATAAGGGGATAGGGAGTGCTGTGTTTGGATGGATGCAATTTAAATAGAGCTGTCAAGAAAGAACACTGAGAGCAACATGTGACCAGAGATCAGAAGCAAAGAGGCAGAAAGCCACATGACAGCTGCAGCAGGACACACCTGGGAGGACACAGCAAGCCCCAAAAGAGCTAAGGGGACATATGTCAGATAGGGTTCAATGGATTCTCGTGTCTTTAGCAAAGTATTGGAGGATATATTTTAACAGTGCTGCCTGTTAACCTACTATGATGAGAACAGAATAGAGGCAGATAATGCAGGGGAGGCCACCTGGCTAAGAAGCCGTGGCAAAAATACAGCCCAAACACCATAGTGCCTTGAGCCAGAGTGACAGCAGTGGGTTCAGTGAAGTTTAAAAAAAAAAAAAAGAAAAGAAAAAGTATATATTTTGGAAGAGGAATTAACAGGCTTTGCTAATAGATTAGTTATAGGTTGTAACCAATATTAAGGAGATAAAGGAGGTCTAAGATGGTTACCCGGAGCTGTAACACTAGTACTCTGGGAAGCTAAGGCAGGAGGACTGCAAGTTCAAGCACAGTTTGGGTAATTTAGCAAGATACTTTGTCAAAATAAAAAGGAGTGAGGATGTGGCTCAGTGTGAAGGTTCTGGGTTCAATCCCCAGTACTAGAGGGAGGCAGAGGATATATCTATATCTATATCTATATCTATATCTATATCTATATCTATATCTATATCTATATCTATATCTATATATCTGTATCTGTATCTGTATCTGTATCTGTATCTATATCTATACTTATATCTATATCATCTATATCTATATCACCTATACATGTATATGTATATGTATATGTATATGTATATGTATATGTATATGGAGAGACGGACAGAGACAAAGACAGAGAGGATGGGCATATGAAAAGCTTGAGGCATAAAATACAGGAGTAATGCAATTTGATCAAAATATTGCAGACTGAGGAAGAAGGAAAAAGGTGTTCTTTAAAGGTGTCAGTATGCAGTGATACCTTAAAAATGTAATCAATTGAGCATTTATGCAACATGAAATAGATTTATAGAGGGTTTTGGTATTTGTTTTAAAAGAAAACACAATGGACTAGTTCGGGAATGTTTAAACATCATTTAATTCTTCTGCCCTCTTCTAAAGTGAGCCAAGCAGCCATTGAAAGGTGTTTGCTTGCCGCATAGCTCCTCCTGGTGCTGAGCGCTCACACTGAAGTCATCAGCGGGGTACAGGGCTGTACAGTAAAATAAAGCACAGCAATCCAAGTACAGAACCAGTCCTCTATATGAGAACAGGCTTATTTTCCTAAGGCAGATTGGCAAATCATGCTCAACAGAAGTGGCCAAGGAAGAAACACTACAAGACATATCAAGAGAAATAAGTAAGATGGACTACCAAATCCACAAAGTTTTAAGGAATAAACATTGTATACATGTACTTTCGAAGAAGGTTAAATTTTTTTTATTTTAACGAGAATAAAGCAAAACAAAACAGAGCAGAACAAAGCAGATCAGAACAAAACAATGCAAGCAACACAGGATTTCAAAACAAGACAACAGGAAATCAATTGTGGCTATCGCAATGTCTCCTGTTCTCCCCAAAATAGTTGTCCATATCTTCACACACAATGAATTCATACAAAACAAACAGTATAAAACTGATCAAAACAAAAGAATGAAAGTATCACTAGCCTTCAAAACCAGACAATAGGAAAATCAACTAGAAGATTAATTTTTAACATGGAACAAGATGTTAATTTAAAAAATAGCCATTCACTGGAGAAATGCAGATTGCAAGATAATTTTAATGAACTTGAGTGGTCTCTTATGGAAAATCTAAGCCTTTTTAGTTTTTGTCAATTCTACAACTTACAGCACATAATAGGCTTTCAATCATGTTTTTAAACAATGAATCAAAAAAAAAAAAACCACAATGAATCCAAATATTTTAAATAAAGGCTTCTCTGTCAGGTGTGTGGTGAACTCTGGGAGGCTGAGGCAGGAGGATCACAAGCCCAGTTTAAGCCCAGATTGCACAACTTAGTAAGAACTTGTTTAAAAATAAAATAAATGAAGAGGACTGAACACTTAGTGAGAACTTGCTTCAAAATAAAATAAATGAAGAGGGCTGAACATGTAGCTGGTTAGATCATGCTACCTACCCATGGATGTCCTCACATTTGGTAGAAAGACCTGTGCCTTTGCCACTAGCTTTCTGGAATTCTTTCATATATTATTAAATGTACACAGTCAGTGGTGGTGAACCTATGGCACGCGTACTGTGGTAGGCACACACACAGTCCACTCTGTCGGCACAAAGCCAAATCACCCCAGCTGCTGAGCATTGGATACACAGGTTTAATTGCAGTTTTGCACTTTGCAGCAAGTAAGTGGATTTCGGGTTGTGGTTTGGGCACTTGGTCTCTAAAAGGTTCACCATCACTACTCTAGGATATGATATGGTAGTATGGGAGGGTTGAAAGGCTCTAGCAAATCCCAAGTAATGCAGTACAGTGACTAAAAGTGTGACTCCAGCTCCTGCTAAACCACTACTGCTTCTGTAACATAACTGCTCCATGCTTCATATGTTTCTGAAAGCCAGCCTAACCGTAGTTAGTGGATGTGGATTTAGTCAGGATAATGCAGGGTAAAATCTTTGGCTACTCTATGATCATTTTATTAAAATGGTGAGTCTTTGATAGAGATTATCAATCTTGTTTATTATCTATTTATCCTTGGTAAAACATAATTTTATGAAAGTTGAAATCCTGCCAATATTCTTGCCTCTGAATATCCAATGCATTTAACAGGACCCGATACCCAAACACGTTTGTTGAAAGAATGACCGAACAGAGCAACAAATTTCATTTCTGTTTGTTCTTTAGGAATTCACCTACAAAAATGATCCAGACTCATTAATCCTAAAACAAAACTAAGACAACAGGGCATGCTGCTGCACACTGTGGTACACTGAGGCAGGACCACTGTAAATTATAGTTCAGCCTGGGCAAGTCAGCAACTTTGTGAACTCCAGTCTCAAACTAAGAAAAAGAAAGAAAGAAAGAAAGAAAGAAAGAAAGAAAGAAAGAAAGAAAGAAAAGAGTGAGAGCGAGAGCGAGAGAGAGAGAGAGAGATGGAAATGTAGTGAAGTGGAAAAGCCCTGCATGAAAAAAAACATTCCTCCAAAACTAGACAAAAAGAACCCTCAACAAAGTTCAACTGGTCCTGGACCATGAATCTTTTAGACAGTGTTGAAATGGTTTTACCACCTTCAGCCTTCTATTTTTCAAATATGCATGCTACCTACAGCATCTGATGACATCATTCCCCTGTTTCAAAGCCTTTGATATTCTCCAGGTAGCTTGCATTGTAGCATCTTTGTCTGTGACCTCTCATCCAGTAGACTGACCTAGGCTTCTTCCCATGACTGCAGGCTCCTGCTTATCAATTTGCATCCACCCTCTCTCTTCATGTGGATTTCAATCTCGGGTGATATCCTGAGCTGTCTGTAGGACTTAGAATGCACCATGCTTTGTTTCTGGGTTCTCTATGCAGACTATGTAGACTATTTTACTAATACATTACCCTTTAAAACCCAGTTCAGGGATCTCATCTTTGAGAAGTCTGAATCAGTACAGCAGTAAGAGGCAGTCACTATGAGTGAATCCTCAGCAGATCTCGAGGACCTGGAACCCAGCAATCCCTTTGCATTCAGTAAGCTTAGTGACTACAAGAGGACCTTGTATGCAACAACAGTAGTGACTGCAAACTCACTGAGAAGCTATGATGTGTTTGACTCTGTGAAAACTCTTTAGACCCACCATCTGTTTTAACCCTCAACATCTGAAAATTGTAATTTAATGCTATCATCTCCATTTTACAGATGAGTAAACTGAAGCAGAGGGAGCTTACTTCTGCTAAGCTCTCCTATTGGCTGACGGAACCAAGATTAGAAGTGATAGTATTTAGCCAAGTCACACTTGTTGCAGAGATATGAAGAGTGAACAATTATGAACACTTTCAAAGTAGATCAGTTTTCTGTAAACTCAATTTTCAGAAGCAAATCATGATATAATATTAAAAGATATTATTCCTTTAATCTATCCCTACTTCAACACTACTCTTATGAAAACTGTTATTTAGTCCTAATACATTAAGAGAACTTTGAAAATGCAAGCTCCAAACACAAATATGGACATAAAATAAGTGCCACTAAATTTATAAAGTACATGCATTATATAGTTGTGACGAAAAAACTAGATAATCTCCAAAAACAAGAATTTTAAGCCTGGATCAACAGCACCTTCATATTTTCCTTATATCCAAGTTGTACTTCACACATTATAGCCAACATTGTTAAACTGAATGGCTGTATAACGTTCCAAAGCTTGGAAATGAACAGGAAAACTGCCTTGATGAATTTCATCACCAGGACTGTACACAATTCTTGCACCTTAGTGACATGTTACTGATCACAATCCATTCTCTGTTGATTTAAACTAGAATACAGTGCTCACAATTCATTCAGGATTAGCCTAAACTATCTAAAACTCAACTCTTTGTCTTTTGTGTGACATTTTTTAAGACTTTATTCTATTCTTGAGAGTAAGAAATGAAGCCAGTGTCTACCTAGTGTATCATACATTGTAGGTGCCAAAAAAGAATACAAAATATTAGGCACACTAATAATGAACATACATTATTCCAAATGGAAAGAGTAAAGTTTACTTTTACAAGTCTCTTTCGTTAAATAACTTCATTTAATAGTGCCCTCTCTGTTTTTTTTCTCCTGCTATCTTTTTTATTTATTATGTTGATCTCAAATGAAAGAACCTGTAATATAATAGATGTAAAAATTACACAGGACTAAGTTTAATTTCTTTGACTACTTTAGATCTAATTTCTCCAACACATAAGGAATTATAACAGAAATTCAGAAAAAAAAATCAGAGCTAGTTCACTGACTTACAAGAAACATCACAATACTGACATACAATTTCATGGAATTTTGTGATCTATTTATTAGTAGGAAATAATAGAAAAATTCAGCAAAGAAGGTAGTATTTCATTCATGTAATTATTTTATTCTAATAAATGATTTAAGTATTAAATAATAATTCATAGTTAATAAAACAGTAAATAACTACAGTTTAGTTTCTGTATCAAAGCTTATGAGGTCGAATAGTAATTTTGAATATTGTTACAGTAATTTTGTAGCTATGTTAGAAACATGAAATATGACCCCACTGTCACTCTAATTGGGATGTGTTTTAAGTACAGATTTGACGATCCATTAGTGCTATTGATAACATATTGGATATTACTTTTCCTAAAACTATAGGAATTTACTCCTTTTTCTCAACTTTCAATTAAGTGTCTTTCTTCAATTATTTTGAATAGTCTGTATTATTAACACCTCTTATTGTTAGGTAGTATATTATTGCTCATATCCTAAAAAAATACAAAGAATATCTATTAATAGATATTCTATTAATAGTCTATTAATAGTCTATTAATAGTATTGTGTCAGAGTGGGGTAGGAAAAAGCTTAGAAGCTTTTATTATTGATTTAAACATCTAAATTTTTTTGCTAGGAGGAAACCTAAGCCACAGAGAAGTCATGTAACTCGGGCAGAGTTGGTTGGATGGAGGATGGAACTAGAAGTACAATGTAGATTCAATCAGGTCACTGTTGATGCTTTTTATATCCTACTTCAGATTCCTTCCTGTTCTTTTTTTTATGGTCCTGGTGATTGAATTCAGAGCCTTCACACTGAACTAAAAACTTTTAGACATGATCTTAGGAAGTCATAAAGCTGCCCCAATTGGCTTTAAATTTATGATTTCTTTGCTTTTGCCTCCCAGAGTGCTGGGACTACAGGTTATTTTACATCAGTAATAACAGCAAAAAAAGGATAGAACTATAATCTGAAAAGATAAAGAAGGCAGAGTAATAAATATTTAAAAACATGTAATTTTAAATTTCACATCTTATGAAATTAGACCATAAAAAAGGCCAGGCATGGTTCTAGGCCAGCGTGGATTACATAACAAGATGCTATCTCAAAATTAATAAAGAAATAATAAATAAGAACATAATTTTGGGCAATGGGAAAATAGATACATGAACAACAACAAAAACTTTTATACTCAATATGTATGCAACTCTAATATCATTTTGCCATCTATGAAATTTTTGATTATATAATGGTGAGTCTGGCTAACTTTTATATCTCTAACTGTCACATAAGGTAACATCTATGAATAAAAAATGTTAGCTTTTTAAAATTCTGGATTATTAAAATGATCCCAAGTGGAGAAATTGGTAGTTTAATGAAAGTTTAGAAACTGATGAAAGGAATTTTATGGTCGTTGCTTCATGTCTAGGGGGAACTAGTTCCAGTGCTCCTGGGGATAACAAAAATTCAGGCATGGTCAATGTAGTTACATAAAATGACCTGCCTTTTGGATATAACCTACACATACCCTCTCGTATACTTTAAATCACTTCTCTATTACTTATATCATTTAATAAGGGGTATATGTAAATGCTGTGCAAATGGCTGGACATTATTTTCTAGGGAATAATGACAAGAAAAACATCTGTTCCTGTTCAATACAGATTTTTTTTTTTTTGGTCCGACTAGTTTTTGATCTGCAGAATGTAGAACTAGAGGGTTGACTGCACTTGCTTTTCAAATTTATGAAATATTTCATAAAATAATACTATATTAGTTTTCCTGTAGTTATTTCAAACTCATTACAGAATTGTGCAAAGTTGCAAAAAATAAGCTGAGAAAGCTGGTTAAAATATAGGGTAGGTCTGTTTTCTTAATGATAATAACATCATTTATTTGTTAGTTTTGGGTTTTTCTTTTGGAACTTGTTTTACCTGGGTTGACAACAGTTTTGACTCTGTATTTTTGTCAGTAAAGCTGCACAAGCTGACAAACTTAAGATGCAAACCTCATGGAAGCCAAAGGGTGAGAATAGGTGTAAAATAGAAGAAAAGTGAAAAAAGAAAATCAGAAAATGCAACTATTGTGCTTTGGTGGTAGAGTAAATTCTGGATCAGTTCTGTTAGTTACTAATCCAGATATAACAGTTACAAGACCAACATGTAGACACATGCAAACAAAAGATTTAAAATGCCTTTCTAATGTCAAATTTTAGTTAAAGTCCTTAAGTAAAATATCCAGGAGTATCTTGATTTCCATAGTCTCTAGGGGAGGGAAAAGCATGGAAGACATGTCCCAGGTGACAAACTGCGTAAGAATTGGAAGAAGATGGGCACCATTTCATCATCTGCCCCAAGAACTCCAATGAGAACTCAAGGATAGCTGAATCTTGTACATATTTCCAAGAGACACAAAAAAATCACACCTCAAGTGATTCTGCAGATTAGCTCAGACCCTGACATTCTGATGCCATAAGATACCAGACCCATGCAAGTGGTAAGGGTGCCAATACTTTTGCCCTTAACTAGGCCTTCTGCAAACATCCTAGGCAGCTTCACTACCATCACCTATTATTCAGGAAAAGGAACAAAGGGTTAAACAAGGATGTAGCTCCCCACAAATCAGCCTCACAGCTGCAGTTCTCTTTGTAATGCAGAGCTCTACGGCTTGTATATGTAACAGGCATGAACTACAGCAAGAGATCCAAGCAGTGCTGAGAGGTGAGCTGAAGTGAAGTGCTGGAAGCAGGATGAGTGATAAGAGATGATGGGGGTGTACAGGAGACCAACTTCAATAGATGTTGCCCAACTCTGGCATGCAGGGAAAGAGCAGCTCCAAGAGTAAACAGACAGAAAAGAGTTCATCAGAAAGTCGGAGGTGATTCTGGGCAATGGTACTGGTGGGCCAAGAGGTGGAGAGGCATGGTGACATAGAGTGGCAGGTCCTGCAGACTGTGACTATAGCCACGAACCAAAGGACAGTCTTCAAATGGATACTAAGTGGAAGGACCACTGATGAGGCTCATTGGCTTTCACCACACCGGAGAGCGCAACACCGTTGGAACTGTCGGGCAGTAATGAAAGGCTAAAACCCCAACTCAGTGGAAAGGTCTGCATTCAAATGGAAGTGCCTCTTTCAGCAATTTTGGGCTACAAATTTAAATTCTGAAAATACAAGCAACATGTTGTAGGAAAACTTTTTCTTTTTTGGGTATATAATGGGTTATTATCATATTTATGAATGCAGTATCCAGAATCGTATTTCATTTTTGATTATGTGATAGAATTAGGGAGCTGCATAAAAGGTCAACACTAAGAACTCAACATATCCATTGCCTCTAGAGAAAGAAAACAACAAAATCTAAAGCTTTTTAAAAATAAGGTTTATAAAATAAGCCAAGTTCCTCAGGATGGCTGTAAGCTCAAGAAGGAAAATGTAACTCAATACAGAAGGAGAAGAAAATAAACTTAAGAAAAAGGAAATAAAAAGATTTTTAAATAAAAATGCATTTATTTTGAGCCACACTTCTGCACTAAGTTTTCTTGGTAATGTTGAATTAAAGAAATGGGCTTAAATTATAGTAAAAATGATCCATAGAAAGCAACAGGTAAGGCAGAGCTTGCCAACACATGGAGGTGCCACAGAAACATGCCTAAAAGAGTTGTTTAAAAGCTCTGGTGTTTCACATAATAACAAGGTTATATACTGAAGCAACAAGGTCAGACAGTGTATGTGTGGAAGAAAGAGACTTAATTTTGTGGATATGATATAGCATTGTACAGGGGAAGTTGGGTTATATGACTGACAGTCTTTGTGAGCTCTTAGGTGTTAGATATGTTGGTAAATTGGTGTTCTATCAGAGCTGGACAATAAGCACATTTTCTACTAAGCTACCCAGAGCTGTGTAGCAGATTCTGAGGCAAAGGAAAGAGGGCATCAACTTTCCAATGTAGAACTATTTTAAGGTCTTTCTTGAGGACTGTAGGTTGATAAATGGAAAGACCCCTGCACAAGCTGCATAATAAATACAAAAAAAACATTCATTGTCATTTCATGTACTACCTGCCTGATAGAATGATGGGCTGGAAGATCTTTTGAAGCATCATCTAGTCTTAAAAACTTCTGATATCATTCAGTATTAGCTACCAAACCTTGAAACAAGTCTTACACACAGCAAAACAAGGCCTAATGTTCTGTATCTATGACTCTGTGGTCATATCTATGCTAGTAAAATTAAATAGAAATTTAATTCACTTATTTGTTTTGGATAAATAAGCCAAAGTACCTTGGGCTCAGTTTGTCAGCTGGACATTTCTTTTGTTCTCATCATTATGTTTAATTTCCCTAATATTTAGTGTATGTACTCTCAGCACAATTATAGAGACAAATACTGTTTCCCTTGTGATATACCAAGGAACTTTTTTTTTTTGTCTTGCTTTCTGGCACTAGGGATTGAACCCAGGGAACACTGAGCTATCTCTCTTGCTCTTTTTATTATATTTGAGACAAGGTCTCACTAAGTTGCCCAGGCTGGCCTCAAATTTTCAACCCTCCAGAGTAGCTGAAATTACAGGCATGTGTCACCACACAGAGTGAGGGCCTCTTTTTATACACTATTTACATAATAAATAAATAAATAAGTAAAACCATGGTCATAATCACTAAGGAATAATGGCATTCCTTGGTGAATGAACTGCATACAGTGAGATGTTAGTATTCTCCTAATTTTATTTAGTTATATAATGATTCAGTCTCTCCACTAGATAATAAAACTTTCATCAAGGAAGAATATAAAAATCATATGAAACATTTGTTTAGTAGAAAGAGGTAATGGATCCAAAACACTTATAAAGATGATTCTTCTTGAATCACTGTGAGAGTTAAATAGCACATCTGTTTATGTGGTTAAAATAATCTCCTTATCTAATGTGACTAGCATCAATGATTCATAAAATTATCTCAGTTCAAATTTTAGCTCAGGGGCAAAAATGAGACAAACAGATCTACTAAATAAAATCCTCCCACAGTTACCCACCTTTGTACTGTAAAAACAATGTCTGGCTACCTGTAGCAGAGTCAGGTCACTGCACTAGTAATACAAAAAAGCATACTTTCGTCTTGTCAGTTGTTAAATTCAACCAGAAAGGAAAAAAAAACATCAGCTAAAATGACTGGTAACATTTTTATTCCCTAAACTATTCTTATGATTCCTTGACCTGAGAATTTCTTAGTTCTTGACTCTGTAATATGAATACAGCATTTAAAGACTGTATTTTCCTAGTATCACCTATAGAATTACAGCTTTTGATGATACCATTAAGTAAATAATCTTTCCAGATAAAGAAAGATTAAATGATATATCATACTTTCCAAGTTTTTTTTTACAATCTTTTCTTTAAGATTTCTATTTTAAATGTTTATTGTTACTGTTCTTTTTCAGAATAGCTTCAAGATACAGAACCTGTAGATGTTGTAGTTATATATGCTGAATTATAAAAATAAAACAAAACTGCAAAAAGAATTGAAGCCAAACTAACAGTTCTAACGTAGTGATACAGCCAAAAGGAAGTAAAGCAACTATAAATGTTTGGTCTGTTTGTACAAAGGAATAAGATATCAGTAGCTAAAAACACTTTGAGAACCAAAATGAATGGCAGTCAAGAACGCATAATGAAAACACAGGAAAACAGGATAAAAAGGCTGCCAAATACAACATTCCATTGATCCCTACTTGAGACCATCAAAAGTTTACAAAAGTTATTTTCATACTATATTCTTGAATACAAATTGTTTTCTAAACATGTTTGACGAACACACTTGAAGTGTGTGACTACTTTTTAATTTATACATTTATAATTATCTATTCAAACTATTGTTACTAAGTATCATTACAGTTTGTATGCATATATATATATATATTATATATATATAATATATATATATCACATTGCCTGTAGCTACAAATACATGAAACAATGTGAAAAAATGATAAAATTATTATGTACATACATTAATGAAAAGAAAATTAATTTTTTTTGTCTTTTCGAGACAAGATCTCACTATGCAGTTCAGGCTGGCCTTGAGCTCACTTTGTGGCCCAGACTGATCTAGAATTCTTGTGGATCCTTCTGCCTCAGCCTCCGGAGTACTGGGCTTATAGGTATGAGCCCACATTCCTGGCTTACTTTTGTGTTTTAAAACAAGCCTATTTTCTAAAATTATTGGTTATCTGAACTAAGTTTGTTTTTTCTGATAAATATATGGAGCTCTGAGCTAGGATTTCTCCTGGTTCAATCATACCTTTTACATCTTCATCCTCAATTGTTGTATTTGAACTCTCTGTTGACTCCTGTTGAGAAGAAAACACATTTTAAGTTTCAGACAGTGAATAGCTTCACTTCTTAAAAATTTGGCTAGTGATTTACATATCATGCAAAATTCCTCAGCAGGCTGTGTGCATATGTTGACATGCAAATGGACAAATACATTAAGTGGTTTTTAACAAATAAAATGTCAAATGCTACACACAAAAAAGGAGTACTCTGGTTGTCTAATCTCTGAAGCAGTATAAATCCAGGTGAGTTGCAGAAGTGGCACAGATATGCAGTTTATTTTCAGAACTGTGTAAAGGTGCATTTGTGTTACAGTGCCCCAAAAGGTGTGCTTTTTTGTATGTTTATGAAAAATTGAGTACATTTTTTAAATGAATTGGAATCTGAAAATAGAACAATTTTGATTTCTAAGTAATCCATCAACCAGTAAACAATGCCTTCTGTGTCAGACACTATGTCAAGCACGGAACTGCCAGCCTATCTGCCCACCTTACTCCTCTGTAAAGAGAAAAAAGCATTTGCTATATCATTTAATGAAGTGGCTAAAGGTAATTACACTTAAGACAGGCTGACAATAGCTGTAAGAAGATTTTTTTCATGTTTACGGTCAATGCAATGGAATTATAATAAATAATTTACATTTCAGGAACAATTAGATTTTTCCAGTCATTTTTCAACTAGAAACTGGCTACCACTGATAACAAACTTGTCTTCCATAATGAAAAGCTTTCTTTATAAAACTACAAATGAAGTGAAGATTAGTAAGCACACTGAAAAGTACACTGTAACTGCCCATATTAAGATACACTTCTTAAAATGATTTCATAAGTGTTTCCATTAAAATGTACTAAGATATTTTTTGGCAAAGAAATTTTGCAATATTTATAACAAAAACACAATATTCTACTTGGAATGGTTAAAGGCTAGTGTTCAAAATAATTGGAAACAAACTTCCAATTAATAGCTATACACACAGTGATGAAAAACAGATTTCGGAAAGATACTAGTCTGTGTCCTTTTATAAATTCAGTATTTTAAAAAGTGATAAACTTATATAAAATCACATATAATCTTTAAACCAAAGAAATAAACTAAAGATGTATCCAGAGTTCTCCTCCATACATACAAAACCAAACAAAAGTCTTCATGCATTTCTCAGTGTGATGTAGAGTTCAGCTCTAAATTCAACATAAAGGTAAACCCATGCACTGTAAAATTAATCTAATTAATGTAAGCAAGAAATACCATGCAACGCTTACAAATGGTATAGCTAGAACTATGGAAGGGTCCACTCCGTTGTTATGCTTGGTCTTTCACTTTTTAATCCTATTAAAAACCACTCTTACACGTGATACCACTGACTACCAAGTCTTTCAGGGATGTAGAATATTTCTAGTGTTATGACTAGTAAATATATCTCATCATAAAAAAACACATTTTTCAATGTTTACCTTAATGATGTTAATATTGATCAGCTAACTATTAAACCAGAGAGGAAATGTGTTTTCTAAGCCTTTAACATTATTGTTACAAGTAAGAAGTAAGACTCATTACTATACTAAATATTTAAGAAAAGTTACACGATATACTTTTCCTTTCCTTAGAGACATAATAATGTTTAAAAAGTAATGAAATGAAAACATGAAATACATTCATAAATTGTTTCTCTTCACCTTACAGACATGTATGTAAGTGTTATTTAATTAACAAGCTGTACAAATAATTTATAATGGGTAGAACACAATAGTCTTCATTCAGCATCAGTAGTTAGAAAATCTGTTGCTGAAACACAATGATGACAAACATATTTTGCAAAAAGTGAAAATCCGTGATCCCTCTCAAATTTCTGTCAAACGACATCGTCCACAACAAGGCACTTAACAAGAACAACACAAAAAACAACAACAAAAAAATTCACTATGGCAACAGAATAGACTAAAACTCAAAAACAACATTAAATTTAAACAAAAACCTATGAGTTGAAGTTGATATTTCTGAAGACGATGGAATGACAGCAAGAAATTCTAAGATTTCATGCAGTATATACATCCACAGTACAACGCACAAGGAGGCATGAGCAAAAGAAAAGGACCAGATGGAACTGCTTAAGATACACAGTCATCTTCACAGAAAGACTTTGTAAATGTTTAAACTGATTTTTATTTTTTACTGAGTAAGGTATTATTCATTTCTCTTTCAGGTTGTCATTCATTTTTAATTGAAAGAAATCTGTGTATAGTTTTAGGCCAATTAGGCAGAAAAGAAAGTATAGTAGGAAAAAAGTGCCGATTTTCTTTTCTATTTTTAGATAATGAACCAATTTTGATAATTTGATGAGATGTGTAATCTTGTAAAAGCCAGATGATGTTGATTCTTTCTGAATACCTTGTTTCCATCAGGGTTGTGGATTACAGTAGTTTGGGGCTCCTGAGTGAGAACAAAATAGAGAAAGAAACAGTTTGCATTGGTAAATACATCCTTACTAGTTGGAGGGACAGAGCAGAGTAAGCCAACTGACAAAACGAAAGAGTGACAAGAACCAAAGCCATGTTAGCTTCTGGCAGAAGCTGCAGCTGACGAGATCTCTGATGAAAGCTCTCCCTGGTGAGCCCATGAGGTAGGGCACCTCCCTACCCAAAAGCAGCATGCAAAAGACCTTATTCCTGATCAGGATACAGACAAGGCTTTGAAGCTGGGAGACCTAAAGAGGCACTCACTGTTTCACCTCATCCTATGCCAGATAGTGCTTGCCTTGCTTCTTTAATGAGTGGTCTGTTGATGTCTGTCCCGTAGGAAACTAGACAAGGACTCTGGAGATAGAACTCTTTGGCAAGATTTCCAGTTCTCTATGAAGGTATTTTTCAGCTGTGTTGCTTTGAGAATTGATTACGGTGCCATCATTATATCTAGAAATGTTGGATTGCACTTATAAAAGTCTAAAGAATTCACTTTAAAAGTCCATGAAAAATTCCAAGAAACACTTTTTAAATCGTTCATTTCCAAAGTTCTGCAACTAATCATACAACCACTATAATTCGAAACATACTGTTGTTAAATCCTGCTTTGATTTCTAAAATTTTCTTTTTTTACGGACTTTATATGTAAAATATTTGATGGTAAAGTCAAATTTTTCCATGATGAAAATATTTTTCTTGTTGCTTTCTACCAGAAAATCAAAATGATAATTACAATTGGAAACTAATGTTCAAAAACTAATAGAAAAAAGATCCAATATTCATGCATCAATTTCCTATTTAGCATTTTCATTCCACAATGTCTTGACAATTGTGAGTTACTGCAAATTACCAAGAGTTTTCACTTAACACAGGCACTTTCCTACTATAATGGCTTACAGCACACACTTACAGGCTGTATCTATTGCTTTCCTTCTTCTTTCCCTAAGCTGGATCAATACTGTGTGTGTGTGTGGTTGTGTGTGGTTGTAGGAACAAACCTAGGAATCTGTACCTGGTAGGCAATTATTCTACCACTACTCTGGTACTGACCTAAAATATCTACCCAAATTCTCATAGGTTCAGAGGTCAGGTGATTGCACAGTGATTGGATCATTGGGGAGCTACTCATGAGTACAGCAGGTGGGGCCTGACTGGAAAAGATGCATCATTGTAGGTATGACCTGGAATGATTTTGGGGGGGGTACTAAGGATCAAACTTGCGACCTCACACTTGCCAGGCAGGTGCTTATGCCACTGAGCTAAATCCCCAGCCCTAAAACATTTATTGTTACCATGTGATATACATACTTTGGGTTTTTTTGTTTGTTTGTTTGTTCGTTTGTTTGCCTTTTTTTGGTACTGGGGATCTAACTCATGACCTCGTGCTTGCCAGGCAGGCATTTATGCTGCTGAGCTAAATCCCCCGCCCCTGGAATGATGTATTCTAGTCCCCTGACCCTTTTCTTGGCTTCTGTCCACCAAGAGGTGAAAAGCTTTCCTCTGCTACAGTTTCCTGTCATAATGTTTGTGTTGATACGTCAGCTGGCCATGGACTGAAACCTTTGAAACTCTTCTTTTAAATTGTGGGTTTTGGGTATTTTGTGCCTGTAAGAAAAAGCTGACCAATATAATCACTGAGCTGGTCCTCAGCCCTGAAAACCTGCTATAATGATGTCTCTCCTTCCTTTACATGTTTTTAAATTGAGCCTACTGGTTAATTCAAGAGAACTAATTCTCCAATGTTTTAATTTATTTAAAATAATAGTACAAGGAGAATAAAAATCCAAAAACATTTCTGAAAATTATAAATTAAAATATGGAATGGTTTGAGGAAAATATTATGGAACTCAGCACAACTCAATGCCAGTATTCAAATTCTGAATTTGAACATAACACTATTAAACTGATTAACCAAACTGGGATAAACTGATTTAGCACATTGTGAAAATCTGAATGAAATGAACAAAACTGGTTTCTATTGATAATTCTAAACTATGGAATTTTTGTTCTTTGGATTAACATGAAACAGTGAAAATTTAATTTAAAACACAACAAGCAAAAAGCTTTAAATTACTCAGTGCCTCTTTATCTCAGTAAGTAAGGTCTTACAAAGCCATGTTGCCTTTCAGAAAGAAGAAAATAGGAACTCTGAATAAGGTCTAGGTTTATGTTGGCTCGCAATAATCCTGTTAGCTCTCCTTGATGCCAATGTTTTGTCATGAAAAGAAGAAACTATCATGTACCCAAGAACTATCATCATCAGAAGAGCTAAGAGCAACCAAAGCGCATTCTACTATATTTCTAAGGCAGCATGCGACAGTCTCAACTACAGAGACCAGAACAATGTTTGACAATGAGATGAGATAATCTCATGTTAGAAACATAATGCTTGACAGCTATCTTAACAAAAATAAAAGAAAGAAACTTTCCCCATATCTTAGCAAAAACAAAACAAAACAAAACAAAAACTTCAAGAAAATAACATATTTATATATATGTATCTACAGAGTAAAAGCAAATGAAAGAAACAACAAAATACAGTAAAGAACTTAAGAAGGGTTACAAAGAGTCCAGGTATACCAGCGCCGGGGTAGGAATATTTTCTTTGGGGCTGGTTACCACGTTGGCTTTGTTGTTTATCTGTGGGTATGCAGAAAATAGAAAGAGATGCCTTAAACCCCTTGGTAGCCAATGTCTCCACACACAGCATGTCTACATGGAGATACAGCCAGGAAAATAAAGAGCCCTGAAGATGAATGGGAGAGACAGGTGATAATGGACAGGAAGGGTACCACTTCCAGCCTCAGAAAGTTACACATAGCCCAGGACCTTGTCTGTGATGGTGCAATGATAAAGCAGACTTGGCTGCTTTGGTTTTGCCACCTTAGCAAGCGGACAAAGAGATGCTCCTGTGGAGCTCAAATTGAGTTGCAGAGTATAAGCATTGTCATACTCCTAGATTCTGTCTCCAAGCTTCACTGCTATGCATACATTCCTTTTTTAAATTATTGTTTTATTATTGAGCTTGAAGTCACACAGACTGTCATTCTCTCGAGTACCATCATGACTTTCTTTACTAGATACCCTGATTAAAAGCTTACATCTTTTGACAAACACAGTGTCAAAATATTATTTGAAAATGGTAAGTCTGCGTCTCCTCTAAAAATATATCAATTATTAGAGAGAAATCAAACTTTATGTTGAATATAAAATTTTTCACAATTGTTTGAGAGAACACTTTGTTTTCTGTCAAAGTTTTACTGTTATCATTGAAGAATATATTTGGTAATATCATTTCCTCACAATGAGCTGTAACCATCAAGAAGTCATCTTTACCACTGTGGAAGTGACGTTAGGGCAAAATGCAAAGGGCAGTAAATTTTATAATGGCACACAGAGAAAACTCCTGGTGGGCAAGTGGCAACTTGAAACTACAGTCAAGTTTGCGCATTCAAGAATCAAACACTAAAAAGTAAAAATTTTTACATTCATGCATATTACATTATGGTTATCAAACAGAAATATAAACTATATTCATTTTCTTATATTATCCAGGTATTTGCATCATACATTATTTTCTAAAAGAATATATACCACAATTTTAATGCAAGTATAAGTGTACTTAAGGAATTAAAGAGAAACACATACAGAATAGAATAAATGATTACACAATTGTTTGGGCTTTCTACAATTTCTTTGTTCTTGTAGTTACATAACCTATAACTATAGGTTATATTGGAATTAGCACTGGTAGTAAAAGTTAATTTAGGCATGTAGTGTTTTTGTTCTCTATGCATTCACAATTGTGTGGTTACTGGGATGAGCATTATTCAAACAAGCTATAACAATGCTCACTCTGTGACATGCGAGAAATTTATATTTTTCTTCACTGAAAAATTCATTACGTGTTACACTGTTGATCTATAGTTTGCAGGTAGTTTAATTTTTTTTAAAGTGTAAAAAATTTGACATAAAATTTGTACAAGAGCCAAAAAAGAGATATGAGGTAATAGTGTCTATTAAAGAGGGATCAAAAAGGTATTTAGGTCAGTTTAAGACATATGAGAAAAGGTGAGGGATGCACACAAATAATTCATTATTCAGGAACAGTGCTTGGTAAATTAGTTGGCTTCTTGTCAAATGGTCAGGGACACTTATGAAAAGTGTCACATGTACTTAAAATGCTATATTTAATTTATATGAGTGAATTCAAATGACAACAATTTTCTGAGGTGTTTGTTTCAAGTTTGATGTTTTCCTAGGATGTGCTTGCTAAAAACTGCTTTATTTTAGTGAAAAGATCTCACATCCTCACCTATGAACACACACATACCTGAACAAGTGCATATGTGCTTTCTCACCTACATTTACACATAAATTCACAGTGTACACACACCACCATCTCTCTCAAATAAAGGATATTCTGTCTAGGTAAACCATCATACTGTGTCAAGTATAAGAGACATGAATTAAATTAGTCTATTGATCTTTTTTTGTTTGTTTTTACTATGGGAAATACAAGTATTTGTAATATTAATTACAAATAATAGAAAAAGTCTAAGTAAAAAACTAGATCTTCCTTTCAAAGAGTCAAGTATCAAGTGTTGGTTCAACTATGCTGTTTTTTAAATACACAAGTAAATGGAGTTATTTTACATTGTGGACACATTTTCTTTTCTATAATGCCTGAATTGAATCAGGTATTTATATGATACACTGAATTACTTTTATGAGGCATAGGTAAGGTATTCCTGGTTTTTGAGTGCTGAGTTTATTAAGGTCTAAGGTTAAAACATTTATTTCCTTGGAGGATGGTTCTCCTGCAAGATCATTTTCACATTACTTATAAAACTCATAATGAATATATTATAGTGTGAGCTAAGAATCACTCCTATTTTAGCAATCATAACCATCATTTAAAAAACAATCCTACAGTGTTTCTTCATTTATCAGTAAATATTTGTTATATGTCATGTAACCTTTATTTTCAAGAACAATTTATTTGGACTTAGGCTATGTGGCAGGTCAAATTCATTAACAGCATATGGATGAGTATTTAACTTCTTCCATATTTAAAAAATTCAGTTTCAGAGAAAATCAATATAATGTGAGAGTGGGCTACACCGTTGTGACATATTATGATCACTGATCTGTCATAATTCTATACTCTCTCCATTTACTCTAACTTAGGTAAATATGACTGTTTTATTTCTAAGTGCAAATTTTCAGAGGAGGAGAAATCTGGCAGAGAGAAATCCTCACCATCATCTGAACACTCGAACTGGACTTCCTTTTCTGAATTGACCAGTCAAAGCGAAAGGAAAAAAAAAATGACCGGTTGAATTTAAAGTACCAAAGCATGGAGTACAGAATAATTTTATCTTTAAAGAGGAGAGATAAATTTACCAAATGAATAAGGTTCTGAAAATATTTCTTTCTATGTAAGAATAGTAGTGAAAATCAGCATCTCCATCAAAAATTCTGAGTTCTCTGCATAGTGAGACCTTGTCTCAAACAAACAAACAAACAAACAAACAAAAAACCCCAACCCAACCCAACCCAAACAAAAAAACGAGTTCTCCATCACTGAATGGTACCAAAGAAAACACATGGAAAATTGAAAATACCACATTTCCACTAAGGTAACATTGGGAAGAAGGTAAACATCAACTCTCATTATTGATATCCAAAGTTTAAAACTAAGCAGAAAGACGGTATGATTATAGGTTGAGGAGACAAGTGGTAAACGGAAATGCCAACCTAATAGGATCCCAAGTGCATGGTCACCATTGCTGTGGAAATTCCCAAATTACACACAGACAGGTGGTAAAGAATGATGGAATATGAACGTAAGAAATGACAAATGCTATATTTTCAGTATGAACTGACCACCTGACTTTGAGTCAAGTTCAAATATTAAAATATTAATTAATTTCCAAGAATGTTGAAGTGTTGATAAGGAATGCATGCATCTGCCATTGGAAGAGAAAGAAAAGGATTAAAAAAATAAGACATTTATATGATATTCTGAAAAAAGAACAAACATTATTATGGACATATATGGTTATATTGCATCAAAAGTAAACATCCTTAAAATAAATATAATCAGTTGTATTATTTTGATTAAATATATAAAAATTAAATAAAATTATCCAATTTTTCTTGGAAGAGAGTTACTAATTTTTTTTAGAATATGCAGTTTGAATCTGTTTTTCAACCCTACCACAGAAACAGAAAAATTTAGACCTGTATAAAAAACTGCCCAAGCAGAAATTTGTCATCACGTTTGACATCTTAGACTCACTGAGTTTTTTTTCCCCAGGCAATAATACATTTTGATAGCCTTCAAGTACACATCATAATTTTTTGAAAAGTATTTGTTTTTCATAGATTTGTTTGATCACCACGGCAGTTTGCAACTGTAGTAAAGCAGTGAGGATTTAAATATTCAGTTACACTGGAACTTCATATACAAATACTAATTTTTTGAGGTTATTTAGTATACAACTAAATCGAAAAGGTACAACTTTTCTTAGTATTCTTGTGTTATTAGTCTTCTTTGTGTATCAAATTGCACATTTCATCCTGCATCCTTTATAAAGAACTATAAAATATATAATGTACAAAGATGTAGGGCTTATATTTAACACTGTACAATTATGAAGTATCTGAAGTCAGACATGGCTTAAGAATACCTGCTTAACTTACCTTCACTCCATCTGGTTTCTTCAACAAACTCTTGGCTGCTGCAAGATGAAAGTAAAATCAGTTTAGCGAGTCACCCACTGAAATTCATAGGTAGGCAACATAACAGGCTACTGTCTCTTCCACCACCTGTGCTGAGTATGGCTAACATATGCCAAGTTATTACAGTCACACTGATGAGCGCGAGCTTACAGGACATTGAAACACAGTATCACTTTTCTGGTTTTGCCATAACAAATTCAGAACTAAATTCTTATGTAGTTCATTGAATAAAATTGCACATTTTGCCAGTTGGGTTATTGAATTTCATTTCACTGTTGGTTGCGAAAAGGATACTGGAACTTTAACTGGACTATTCTTTTGTAATCCAGAAAGTTGCTTTTAGTCTTGAGACATCAGCTGATAAATTAGGTCACAAGTTCATTCACACCACAAGTCTGTGGCCACGTCAGTTTCACCCTAAGCCCCTTTCTCTAGAGGTGGAAAACTCATCTGTAAAAATTTGCTCTTGCTGAATTACACCTTCTCTACATTTTTGAAATCAATTTTATCTTTTCAAAAAATATTAATAATTTTGTTTAAGACAAAATATTTATATTGACCTAGAGGAAAAATGTTAAATGTGTAGCATATGATCTTTAAAAAACAGCATTATGCATCATTTAAAATTCAAAATCAGAATACAAAGGCTTCTTAAAAATCTTTAAATTGAAAAATTAAAAATCATAAAATTTGAGGGAAAATTTAAAAAATCTTTAAATCAGGAAAATCCTAAAGTGTTGGATGTAACTATTTTTTATAGAGAGGAAGTTTGCAATTTTTGAGTTTTTTAAAAGGTAAACTCATTCTTTTAAAAAGTATACTTATGCATGGGTACAATAAACAGACTATTTTACTATTAGTATACCAGGTGTAGAACATATACAAGTATGCATCACAAAGTATGTACTTCAATTTAAGGTTAATGAGGTCTAATTATTTTAAGTACATCAAAATGGAATTTGATGTCTCAAGTGGAAATATCTAGCTATTGTAAAACTTCATGAGCATGTAATTTCCTAATATTCTTTAGATTTGGGACGTTATTTTGATTGTATTTTGATAAAATTTAAACTTTATTTTAAAGGTACAAAATTGTTAATGTATTTAGTCTTTAGCAACAAAGCTATTAATTTGTAATCAGTTCAGTCTGTTAAGTAGTTGCTTTGGCTAATATTGGCAAATATTGTTTGCCTGGAGCTAAAAAGCAATATAAAGGAAATCCCATAGCAGTTAATAGGTTAGAAAGCAAACTCAGGATAATTAGAATTGCAATAGCAAGCAAAGAGAAGACAATGATTTAGGGTAAGCAGCGATTTGGCCTGGGAGATGCAGAAATAGCCCTTTTTGTTACTGTTCACCTTACCTCACAAGAAATACATTCCACATACAGGGAGAAAAGAAAAAATAAAAACAACTTTATAACCATATACTTATGGACAGATTATTTTAAAATGTATGTTTGCAAATGAAACAGGATGAGTAAAGTATTCAAAACTGAAATGCAATATTAAGTACAAGATGTCACTGACTGTAATGTAATTCGGTTGTTTGTGAAGTGATGAATTAAAATAAAAGTTTGTTTTTCATGCCAAAATGCTCAGAAATGCTATACAATTTACATATTAGTCATGAGTTTTTAGTTTGTGGGATGATGTAAGGAAAATATGAGGTAACTGAAAAGCTTCCATAAATGGGTACAAACATTAATTAATAAAGAGGCCCAATTTATGTCTCAACAGTGCATTTAACACTTTACCATAATAAACAATTTTATTCCTTATGTAAATCATCCTACCTTTTAGTGATTTGCTAGTTATACTGGGCCGAGGTGAAACACTTATTTTTTAAATATATGGTTTTATTAGTTAATACTTAATGAAATGGCGTTGAACTCAATTATGTAAATGATAAACACATTAATCAAGTGTTACAAAACAGGTAACTTGACAAAGGTAGCAACGAGGTTTTATCACATCAAACAAACTGGACAAAATATGTATAACTGACCAACACAGTCCCTAGGGTGCAGCACTGCTCATCGTACTACTATGGTGGTGGTTGTTGTATAACAGCCTATGGTGTTAATATAATCTCTAAAATGGAAAGGTGGTAAAGCTGACCACTGAATACACCTGTAATTAAAGGCTAGAAACTGACTGAAGAACATTTGATAATGATAAGCTGAATCATCACCTGTTATCACCATATTATTTAGGCTGGTAAAATACAGAACTGAAAAAAGAGCTGGATAGATTAATGATGTAGATCACTGTTACACAAATAGCATGTACTCTAAAGTGGTAGTATTTTTAGTACTAACTTTTAGCAACTAGTGTAAATCTAAAGTTTGTCAAGTGCAGCTTAATTACACTTCAGTTCCACTGTATACATAAAACTGGTATTTATGAAAATTTGATTTTTGAGGATCTAGTTCTTTAAGATAATCTATCAAAGAAGGGAGCTTCAAGAATCAAAGAATTTCTGGAAATAATACCTTCTACCCATTTTGGAGAGTTATTTTTACAATGAAAAGACTGTTTAGCTTCTTTGAGCCATAGCACACATTTTACCATAGAATTGCTTTGAGGAGTGTTTATCACTCTGTATGTTAGGTTCTGTGTAAATTCCTGTGTTACACTCTGTAGCTCTAAACATTCTTACAGCATGCTAAGATTCTATTGTGCTTTTGAAAGAACTTGGGCCTAAGAGTACTGGGTTCCCCAATAAAGGTCTTTAAACATCTTACTTATTGGAACTCCCTATGAGAATGAAACAAAGAGAACTTATTCATAGTTATTATTATATGAAATATCAGTAAATTTTAGGTTTGACATGCTGAGTTTCAAATTGAGGGAGCACATGGCACCCCCCCAACTTCTGCATCTGCCCTGTGTATGTGGGTGTCTGGTCTGGCACCAGCACTGGCACTGGCTGGCACTACCAATCCCTGCTGTGAGGCTGTAGTCTCAGGAGGTTATGTGGCAGACAGCACCTAGCAGCAGAGCTAATGGTGGCTACAGGAGTGAGAAGAATCTGTGTCACTCATTTGTCACCTGTGAACAACAGACTTCCCTAGTTGGATTTCTTTAATTCCAAAAAGATAAATAAATACATAAACAAACTACTAAAGAAGAATGCAGAGAATAGGAGCAGAGTTCTTAATATATGTACCTGAAAAATTCCTTGTAGCCAGCATGGTTGTCAAAATGGCACCCTGTCAAAGCAATAAGAACAAAATCAATGTTGTCTTGGCAAATCTTACAAATATAGTCTTGGATCAGTAATGTTCCCTCAGTTTTATTTGCAATAAGGGGACTGCTTCTGTTCTTCGGTTTCCTGACAGTCCTGGCCTGTGTCTTTCACGACTCTGGGACACACCTGTGTGGGCCACATTCAGGTTCTCAAACTGCTAGGTGTTTTCTACTGAAAGGAGAAACCACAGCACATGTTGCCACACTGACCAGAACTTCTGGTTGCAGGTTGGAGTGTAGAGCATATCCCATTTTCCCCACTGAGCAGCTTTTGTTAAAACTTTGACAACAAATATTCACTTCTCACCCTGCCAAATCTCTCTCCACAACAATGTAAACTTTCTTACCTTTAGTTTTCGTCTAGCATTAAATTTCTTCAAGCAATCGACAGTCTCCTGTCTGTGCATCATGGAAGCAACAGTAGAACGTTGCTGGAAGAAAAGGAGAAAAAAAGGGGTTAATTGAGGATATTTGAGCCACACTAAGCATAAAAACATCCATTCTCAACTTAATCAGATCTTTATATTTCAGCACAAAATGTAGAAATAAATACCACTAATTTCCCCAATTATCTTCATTACAATAAATCTTTAGTCAAAATTCCACTGGAATGCCATTCATTTACTTGATACTGTATTTATTGCCCCAATATTTGATATTCACTCTTACAAATGTACTAAAGTTTTTAGATTTTTCCCAAGTTTCCTACTGTTTTTTCTTAAATCTTTTAAAATGTATTCAGATTCTGTTTATGCTGCTTTACACAAGCTTTCAAATCTCATGTATGTTTCTAAAGCTGTTCAATGATAAATAATTTTTTTCTTCTGTGATGCCTTCAATCTTGGTGTTATCTTAAGCTGTGTTCATGAGTCTGTCAATAACTGACATGGGGGAATTCTCATTCCTTGTGGTATTTGTAGACAATATTTACTTAGCAATCTATGTAGATTTTGCTACACAAAATGATGGTTTTTATCACTGTAAAATTCACTTTCTTAAATATGTTGTATAAAAAAATTCATTCTGAGTTTTATATTTTTTGGAAGTTATTTTAAATCTATGAAAACAATATTAAAGGAGAGTTTATTTTTCATTCTATCCCCTGTGGTTTTTGAAGGGTTGCTTACACAGATCCATGGGTGTTTCAGGGCCTCTGAGGCTGTGATGCGTTTGGCAGGGTTGATAGTAAGCATTTTGTTGATCAGGTCTTTGGCTTCAGGAGTTACTGTGTCCCATTCTGGTGACGGAAACTTCAAAAATACAAATTTATAAAAAGTTAAAAACATGTATACTCAAATAGGGAAGAACCATCTATACTAATCATTTCCATAAGTAGTGAATTCTTCATAAAATTACCTTTTGTATAAGTTAAATTATATTCAAAACATTCAGCTTAGATCTAGTCTTTCCTCCATGTGTTTAAGGACAAATATTAAAGACTAACTGAGAAGGGGCCACCACATGTATATTACATATAGCAAATACATTTTAAAATTTACAAAAAGAAATTAAGAATATTCTGTTCCTTTCAAAATAGCTTTGGTTTGACCTGAAAATGAATTCTTATGCAATCTTTTCCAAAGTCAATTGGACAACTCAACAAAAGCTGCACCTTTGCCATATATGTTGAAGTTGTCATGCTAATGTTCACTGGGGTTATCGTGTACTCGCACAACTCATGAGCATGACAGCAGAGATATTAAAACAGTTTTGATTTTCAAACAAAACTGACCTATTAATTGTGGCTACTTAAGAGTGCTGTGCTGAGAAGAAATCTGAGGCTACTAGAACTTCACCAGGATTTCACATTAATGCCTACTTAAAAATTTCACCAAACTAGAATGAAAGCAAGCAACTCCCATGACTTCCATTAATAATTCGTTTCATTGATAATTACATAATGTGCTACTTATCCTCCCTTTTCTGTGACTCATTAATACCTATAACTTTGCCAGTTTAAGGACGACATTTTTCCATTTTAAAAGCTTGTTTGGAGCAGCTATAAAACCTTATCAACTATGACTTTTGGAGACACAGTCAAGCCAGTGTCTTAACGGGCAGCAGGTCTCCCCACAGCGAAGAGGAGTTAGGCAAGCCTGAAGAAAGGTGGCCTTTTCTTCACTTTTCTGATTTCCAGACAGACAACCTCTCCATTTACTCAGCGCATGCGTAATGTGTCTACAAGGCTGGGTCAGGCCAGTGGGGCTGAGTTTAGTCTGTCAAAGTGGCAAATGTGCAAACTGTGGTCATGTAATCATGACTTGGTCCACGTGGAAAGGAACATATCAAAATTAAAAGAATATACATTTTAAGTTCTTGATAACTAATAAACACATTCATCTAAATTGAGCATTTTAACAACAACACACTAAAGAGGTCACAACAGAACATAAATATGACTTTCTCTATCTACTCCTATCACTTCCATACTGAACCTTTAATTTGTGCTCAGAAGGTAGATTCAGTATTATTGCGCTTCAATAACCCAACTTAGTAATTCATGGAAAGTAGCCCAGCACTTGGATTTTCAGAAAGATATATGAAGTGATGCCCAGAAAAATAGTAAACTATAGTTAGAGAAACACAGTCATGTGCTGTAGAATTGACGCTTAAGTCAGCAATGGACTGAGTATGTGACAGTGATTCCATAACACTGTAATGAAGCTGAAAAATTCCTATCACGTAGTTTGCCTTTGCATCACAATACAGTAGGACAACATATTGCTGATGCTTGTAGTGATGCTGATATAAACAAGCCCACTGCACTTCTATTTATGTAACAAGATAATACATACGATTATGCACAGTGCATAATACTTAATGACTGATATTTAACAACTATGCTATTGGTTTATTTACTTACTATAACATGCTTTTATTGTTTTTTTAGGGTGCACTCCTTTCATTTCTTAAAAGATGTTTACTGTAAAGCAGTATACCTCTGTACTGCAATAACAACCTCATAATCGCATGCTACTGCATCTCTTAATTGTGTCAAGAGGCTACACTGAGTGATTGATTTATACCATTAAGGTTTCTGTAAGTGTATACTATGGTGCTTACACAGTGAAAAAAAAATCTAACAATGCATTTCTTAGAAAGCAATTCTGTCATTAAGCAAGACATGGCTATTTATTAAAGACAGGAAATTACATCAGTGAATACAAAATTATCAAGAGAAAGGAAAATCCTTCCTGCTAAGATTATAGACCATGAATGTAAGCGTGTGTGTGTGTGTGTGTGTGTGTGTGTGTAACTTGCTTTCAAACATTCAAATTATAAATTAAATGCATTAGGATTGTAATTCTGAAAAATGAAACTCATTTCTCAAATCAAAGCTTGCAAAGAAACCCATTATATAAAAAAGACAAAAAGACAGACCTGACATAGTAGAGAGAATGGTATTCTGGTTGATATATTGAATCACTGCAAAGTTTGTATATAATTAAAATCTACGTGACAGACAGCTAAGAGGTAGTAACAATTCCTAAAGCAGAAATCTTTTAATTTTTATATTTTAAAAATGCTAAAATCTGAAAATTTTGACAAGTAAACTCCTCAGAGACTTCAAATTCCTTTCCTTTCTATTTTATGAGATAGTGAGTTGGAAATAAATAAAAAGTAGATTACATATTCTGCATTTCTTTCTCTTTCTCTTTTCCTAAGCAAAAAGGAAATAAAGGAAACTGATGAAAATTATGCTTAAAAGAACAATCAAAAATCTGGCTCTTGGTCAATTAAAAATCAAACCTTTATCTAAGTGACATGAGTATTTATTACATACATCATATGCGCCAGCCTTGATTTGCTGGTAGAGTCTGTGTTGGTCCTCATCCCAGAAGGGAGGATACCCCACCAGTAGAATATACAGAATGACACCTGGGGGAAAGTAGCAGATTAACATAATGTAAGTTATATGGACAACAATAAGTTAAATGTTGCTCATCCACAGTGATACTGTATTAAGTTCCTGTTATCAAGAATTCTGACAATGTGTCATCCATCACCTGGAACCTGAATTGTAAGGCGGCATGGCAGGGCAACACCTAAAGATGAAAATCACATGTTACCTTGGGTGACACACATTCTTTGACTTCCCCAAACTTTTGCTGTATGGATCCTGTGTCAGTCGTCACGTAATAACAACCTGTTATTTATTTCCTAACAGTCTTTCTGCTGGTATTTAGGACACCCTGTTGAATGATGGTGTCCTGATTATACTTTCACACTCTAAATAGCCAGGGTCCCTGAGAGTGTGGATAATACATAAAAGTATAAGATCCTTTTCTCGTCAGTGATTGTTGAGTCTTCAGAAACAGAAGTTTTCAATGAAACAGCAAGACCAGAGTTACCACAAGACAGTATAAGAGGAAAATGAAAGAAAAGGATGAAATTGCACATGAAATTCAAAGCAATAAACACACAATTGTAATGTGATTTGATATCTTATTCACAAACATGTAATTACAGTTATTGTCCCTCTGTGTTACAGAGATGGGTCCTAAGACAACCCCATAGGTACCAAAATCTGTTGCTCTCAAGTCCCTGATATAAAATTTCCTAGTATTTGCATAAAACTAGGTAATCTTCCAATATATTTTAAATCATCTCTAGATTATACATAATACCTAATACAATTCAAATGCTGAGTAAACAGTTATACAAAAGTCTACATGTTCAAAACAATTTTTTTCAAATGTTTTTGATCCATGGTTGTTTGAGTTCACAGGGCTGACTGTACTTATAAATTAATCAACATGATTTATCTTAAATTAAAAAAACATTATGTATTCACAAACTGTGACTTTCCCTGAAATCATATCTTCAATCTAGCTGTCTTCTGGCTTGATATTATGGTCCTTTGTATCATCAAATGTCCCTCTCACTACTTTACTGACCTGCTTAAGAGTTTGAGTTCTTTTCTAGCTCACCTTGGAGAGCTAGAAAAGAAAGTTCTTTCTCGAAGGCCCTCTCCTGAGTTCTCTTCCCTTGCTGTATTTCCAGAAGCGCAGAAAACCTAAAGTTTAAGGAACAGCAGGACATGTGACTATTTGGATGTCCTGGGACTCCATTCTTCCCTTAGCAGTGGTGGCCTCTTGTTTCTGTGCCTCATCTTTGTTCATAAGACCTAGTCTTACTCTTGGCTATCAGTCGATGCCTTTATGCAAAAGACACTTTTGCAGCTAAAATGGCTTTGATGTGATGATTTAATAACCTTAGACTTTTATAGCCTACTTCAGGATAATTAACATTCAAAGCAGATTTTTAAAGTCACATGAATCATTATCAGAAAGCTAAAGTTTGGTTCCAGAATGTCCACCAAAGGTCCAAGTGTCATTAGGGAGTTACTAGTAGCAAATGTCAGAACCCCTAAGTGGTCTTTAGGTGTTAGACGTGTCCTTGAAGGGAATAGTGGGATCTTGGTCCTTTTCTTTTCCTACTTATGCTTCCTGATCATGAGATGAGTGGTTCTGCTTCATCACCTGCTCCTGCCATGATGTGCTGCCTCATGAGGAGCCCAAAAGCAATGAATAAACCATGGACTGAACACTCTGAAACCAAGAGTCACAATAATCTTGCCTTTATAAGCTGCTTATCTCACATAGTTTGTACAGTGATGGAAAGTTGACTAATACAGAGTGAAACATTTTCAACAATATTCTTAAATTTAGAAAAAACTATCAAGGTTCTTTCTATCGATTTTTTTTGGGGGGTCTGGAGACTAAATTCAGGACCCCTACCACAGAGCTATATTCTTAGCTTTATCATGACCAAACATTATTTTACCACAATGGAAGTTGTGAGAAAAACAAAACAACATTTTGAAAATTGCAATATATTAGTACCTCACTTATACTACATAAACACAATATTTCTTTTACTGGATTATAGGTTCAATGTGGATTCACTTAAATTTATTCTTATATCATTTATAGTATCTGATATTGCAGGTGCATCAAATGACAAGAATGATAGTCATGATGAGGAATATTTCTGTTTATATTCCCAGAATGTGAGTAGGAAAACAATGCTGTACCTAAGCAGTTTTAGCCCTTCTTTGTGGCTCCATAGGTGAAGAAGCAAATTTGCTTTGAGATGGCAATAATCATCATTGAGTCTGCACATTTTCCCAATAAACATCTAGAGTCAGACTGTTAGAAAATTATTGAACAGAGTCATAATGGAGCCATTTTTTTCATTTTGAATTTGTTCTTTTAAAAAATTATTTTCATTTTATTCAATTTTCAGAATAATTCATTGGTTCCTCAGCATTTCTAAAGGTCAGGTCTCTCTTAAGTTTTGCTACCATTATAAATGCATGGATTTCAACTTTTGATGTGTTTCAGTCCATTATTGTTCTTCTTCTTCTTTTTCTTAGTGAGTCTAATGGTCTTATCTCTGACCAGTACAAGGGTCCTTGTGTTAGCTCCTGAGCCCTGATAATAAAAATCCAGTGGCCTTTGAGAGTTTTCTTTACCCTGACACGACAAGAGACTCCTGAGTAATCTTGTACTTGTCCTGACTCAGACTTGGAACAGGCCACTAGTGCAAGAAGTTCTAGTTCCTTTCAGTAGTAAATGGAATGCAGAGAATGAGGCTGGACACTCACATGTGCTGTGCAGAAACTACAGATTTCTTCAACAAAGAAACTGAGAAATCAGATGGAGGACAGGGAGGTAGAGGAGTGGAAACTGCACATAAAAAGAAACCTAAGACACCAAAGAGACACAACTAATAACAAAATTGTGATATACAAGATACAAAATTGTGATAATTTTAAACAGGAATAATTAATATATTTGATGACATTCAACAATTGTTACTACATTTTAAATCAGATATATTGACAGAATGTTTGGATTGGAATAAAATAATCTTGGGCTGGGGGAATAAGCGGGAAAGAAGATGCAATAAGGTGAGCCTTTAGTTTATTACATTATAGTGGTACCTCAGTTCACAAATGCTTTTTGTTTGTGAATAATTTGGCTTACAAAGAGAAGCATTTAGCAAAATGTTTTTGTTTGTGAACTCTATGTCGAGTGATGAACATGACCATAGCCACCTTCCCTGCATGAGCACAAACATGGCATCTTTTCCAGACTTGTAGGACAAATTAAGTTCAGGAACCAAGGTACTAGTGTATTCTCTCTTTTGCATTTTAAAATTTTCAACAGTTAAAAACTATTTTTACATACTTAGTCGCATATAACATTGAAAGCATGCTAAAACTAGTTTCATTTTCTTGTGAATAAATTTGTGCTTGGCAGATACTAGAGATGTTTGATTACTAAGAATTTTGGGAAGCATCGATTAGTGATTAGCTAAAAAGACTACATTATTAAGAATATTTGAAACTGATTTTTAATAAAAGCTAATGTTTAAAAATGATTAAAACATCCTAAGGGCTCTTGTTATAAAAGAAGAGATGAAGAAACATTGAATACCAGGAGTTAGTGGAAAATTAATAGGACAATCTAATCGATGCGTCCACTTATCTTTGGTAATAAAGGGGTACACTATGAGCTCCCATGAAGACTGCATGTGGAAATAGGAAATGTGCTGTTAACTCCATGAGTGATAAGCATGGCTTACTCTTGTTTTGCTCTAATATGTTAAGCAAAATATCACCATGAAATTCAAATAGGGCAACTTGAAAAAATGTTCAACTAATACACTATTGCCTAAAGATTTGTGATGGGTAGAACAAGGGCTGGAAGATCGAGGACAGCAGGAAGGAAGTCATTTCCAGATCAATCTATGCCATGGAGTGGAGGTAGCAAATTGCCAGGCCTTCTGTTACCACCCAGAAATGAACACCTATGGTCACACTGTGTGTGAGGTGATAGGGTAATGGGGCTAAAGGGGGACAGTTGCTGACTAGTATGGCTGTAAGAACAAAACATCATGTTATCTGTTCTTATGATTATTAGAGAGAGGCAAGAAACTGATAGTAAAGGTAAGTAATAAATTTCAATGACTCCCATGATGGATTGTGCAAATGCCTGTCAAGACATCTCTGGACCACCTGCAATGGGCTGAATACTTGTATCCCCTCAAAATTCATGCATTTGAAACCCAGATCCTGATGTCATGGCATATGCAGGTGGTGTCTCTGAGAGGTAAGTATGTAACAGGGATGAAGTCCTTGTGAACGAGGTTAGTGCTGTTATCAGAAGAGATCAGAGGGCTAGTGACCTCCCTGACTGCCATGTAAGGATGCGAGAAGGCACTGGCAGTCAGTCCTCCTGAAAAAAGTGCTCACTAGTGCCTCATTCCACCAGATTGGCTCCTCTACCTCAGCCTTCTACTGTCCTAACAGACATTGTAATTTTCCAAGCTCCTGCTGCTTTCTCCTTTCCCTCCTTCCTTCCTCTCTACCTCACCCCCTCACTCTGTTTCTTTTTTAAAAGCCAAACTGTAGAACAAGCTCTGAAAAACCAGTGATCCATTGACATCTATGAATCTTTGTTCATCCCACTAGGGAATTATGGAAGCAGCTATATATACACAAGAAAACCATCAAAATAAATTTACTATTGTTAATTGCAGAACACAGGGCTATGTTCTTGCTTCATTAATATTTATTAGTTACTTTCTAGTAATGGACTCATTGTTTTCAAAGACTACTTAGTCACAGGTCAGACCATACTCTGTGAGATCCCAAAAGCAAAGTAATGGTGATATCTGAGATTTTCTATGTGCAGACAATTGCATGCTCCTAGTAAAAATCATGTACAAACTTTTTTGTCACCATACCAATATTGTTTCACTTTGCTCTGTGCCAACTGTCAGCATGACAAAGAACCTGCTATCATGAATGCTTATAGCTTAATTCACAGACACTAGCTGTCAGTCACCTAAATGGATTGTTTTGCATTCCTTTTGTTATCTGAGTAGTGTCATTTCTTACCATACAACCCAGTGTCTACTCTGCAAAACAAGAACTAATAGGCAAGAGTGAATGCTCACTGATGGCTGAAAGAGTGCTTCCCTCAAGGTAAGCAATAATCTAAAAACATCCAAACAATGTACATATTTCTGGTTACTGTTTTTAATGTACTATCATCCTCTGAGTGAAGAGACCTACAATAGAATGGCAAACCAATAGCATTGTACAGAAATGTAATGAAAAAATTCATCATGATGTTCTGAGTGAGTAGTGGTCAGTTTCTTCAAATAGGTGATACTGGAATACTTAATTGGAATATCACAGAGAGCTGGGTGCTCCCCCATGCATTTCTAGGTATATGACTGAAAGATACACCTGACCTCTGTAAAACATTGGAGTTCTCAAAACAATGGAAGTAGAGTTACCACTGGATCCAACTATATCACTCTTTGGTATATTCCTGAAAAAAATGAAAGTTGGCATACTATAGAGATACCTGCATACATACGTTTATTGCAGCCCAAATTGGTGAACCAAGCTGTAGAAACAGGCTAGGTGCCCATCAAGAGAAAAACAGATTTAGATAAATGCAGTAGACACACACAATAGAGTATTTTTCAGCCACACAGAAAAATAAATCATGTCATTTTCAACTGGACAGTATCATGTTAAATGAAATAAAACCAAACTCAGGATGCTAAATATTTCATGTTTTCTTTCATTTGTGTGATACAAGAGGAGGAAATATGATAGGAAAGTGAAAAGAGAAGAGGGAAAGAAGGGGGAAAGGGACAGGGTAGAAACAGGGGGTAAAATGATCAAAATATGTTACATACTACAAATACACCAAGATACATTACGTGTTACAAATACACCAAAATGAAGCCTTTTATTCTGTATAAGTAATATGTACCAATGTTTAAAAGAAACAAGCAAAAACAAGAGCTGGTAGTAAATATATGATTTAACAGGGGCATGACATCACAAAATGTTTTGATTTTGGAAAGAAAGCAAAGGTAAGGATATGAGACAGAAAGCAAAAGGTGGTTTTAGTTGCAGCACATGGATTGAAATTTGTCGCATGTCCCATGACTCTAAGTTCTGTGAAGTCATTTATGACATATATGTTTGTGTATGTGAGTGTGTGTATATATAAGTGAATGCGGGTATGTATATAGTATCTAGGAGTTAAATATTTAAACCTCACAGTCTGAGCCATGTCACATTTTTCAAAAAACTGCACCTATTTCTTCCCTCTTCTCCACCTCTTTAGTCTCTCTTCCAGCCAAGGAAGTTAGTGCTCCTACCCTATATGTTATCTCATACTTCACAGACAGGAAATTCAGTTGTTTACATGATATTTCATTACCTGAGGAAGTTAGAGATACAAACTGTATTATGGCAATGTTCTCAAACAGAAAAGCCCACAAGCCAGATGGATTCACATTCACCACAGTAATATTAAACTTGAACATAATGTGCTTGGTAAATCTAAGGTGGTGAGTCTAAGTCATGATACATCACAGTTATTAAATGCAAATATCTGCCTTCCCGCTACCTTCAAAGCGGACGTGTCAAGTTATTCCTGGACAGTCAGTTTTTATCAATGATTCTGCCAAATGATAGGGAAGAATCCCTAGTATAAAATTACCAGTTTCAGGGTTTCTTTTTCTTAAAGGATCTGCTGTTCTTCAACCCCAATAAAAATTATACATGGTGAAACATTTTAATGTAAGAAGCAAGGAATTTATTTAAATTCTTTGAATGTATAAAATATACTTCAAGAGCTGTGAAATTTATCCTCATCTTTTTCATAATAAAAGAAGGTATCTTAAAAATGAAGAGAAAAGGAGACAACTTGGTATTTAGATAATCAGAGGAGGGAATGACAATAGTCACTTGATAATCATACCAGTAATGCTGAGTCATCATCTAAAATTAGGTTTTTAAGTTTATAAGAAGGCTAATTAGGAGCTATCTAAAATTTTATTTCTTAAAAAACACTTTCCAAGTTGGGTGTGGTGACACATGCCTGTAATCCCAGCACTCTGGAGCCTGAGGTAGGAGGATGGTGGCAAGTTAGAGACCAGCCTGGGCTGCAAAGTGAGTTCAAGGCCAGCCTGAACTGCATAGCCAGACAAAGCAGACAAAAAAAACCAAACCAAATCAAAAAGCTATTATTTTCCAAAAATAATAGTAGTAATAACTAATATTTATTTTACTACAAACTCTTTTTCACAATCATAAATATATAAGGCAAATGCTATTATTATTCTTGTTTATAAGAGGATGCTAAGATTTGAGCTTTGTCACAAGCGGGCAAACAAGGAGCAGGTTTTCTCTGGTACACACCACCTCCACCCTCTGTAGTGGATGGGATGGAGAGTGGAAAAAAGGGGAAAATAGGAAGGAAACCAGGAAGGAAAAACAGGAAGCAGGGATTGAGACAAAGGGAAGGGGAGGCTGGCGAGACCTGATATGCTGGTCAATAATCATCCCTTCAGCCCAGTGAGTCCTCGGCCCCATTACCGACCAATGCCCATTGCTTTACTCTTCTGGGTCTAAGTTCCCAATACAGTGTTTGACCTATACCCACAGCACATCACTAAGATATATGCCTCATATTAAAAAAATTTTTTAAGAACGTGATTTTAAAAAAAATGATTTAATGTACAAAAGCAATCAGAGCTGTCTCTCAGGCCACTCTACTGCTTTTTAAAGTTCATGAACAGAAACAGATCAGTGCTGGGGGCTAATTTATTGCACGGGAACTATGTAAGCTGTCTGCAGGGGATTTTAGATCAGAACAGGAGCATTTTGCAGTAATGGTCTCAGTGCAAGGCATTTTAGGGTTCATGCTTTGAAGACAGAGCATGGAGCACACCTAAGACCTTCCCCTTTAAGTATTATTTCCAATCTTTAGGAATAAAAATAGCTATTTGCACTTTAAATTCCTACACACTTCCTTTAGTGTTCTTTGCCTCTCCTAAATTTCCTTGAGGGTAATATATTCTTGTTTTACAGGTAAAGAAAGCAGTTCAGACATTAAAAGGCTCTTTAGTAGGTGTGCAGCAAGACTTGAATCCAGATGTTGTGGCTACAAATATCATCCCTTGCTTATTATTTCTGAAAGCCTAAGAGTTAATCATTTTAAAATTAAATCCAGGTTTTTGCTGTTACAAACATGAAGCTGACAAGAAATATAGTAAGGAATAATCCTTACTATGGAGTAGTGGTGATAAATTTATTCACTTTAAATAAAAAACTAGAGAGTTTTCCAAAGATGGCGGACCGGTAGGTAGCAGGAGAGAGATCCTCTCTGAGAGAGACAGCTTAAATGCCAGAATTTAACACCTTGGAGAGACCCAAACAGAGAGAGATGGACTCTCTCAACCCAGGAAGAAACTAAAGTTAAAAAAAATGCTCAAATATGAGATCCCGGGCTACCATTAGTGAAGTTAAGATCAGCAAGCACGGTGCCCTCCTCAAGCCGCCTGAATTCCTGCCCAAGAGCGACCTGACCGACCGAACTGCACCAATGCCACTGGCTTGAGTGGCTGGAGGGTGGAGCTGAACAGCCTTGCATGCAGCTCGCCTGGACCCGGCCCTGCATACGACCCACCCAGAGGCACCATGAATTTACACCGCAGCCGCGCTGAAGTCAGAGGTGGGGGAGCCCAGCAGTTCTCAGGGACTGGCATCAACACGCAGTGAGTGATGGGAATAAAACCCTCCCATGGGAAAGGGGAAACCGACTGGAAGACATGTTGGATTTGGGCAGGACAGCCTTAACTCCCTAAGGAAGTGGCTTCAGATGGTTGCTCCCCTCGCCGAGTGGATTGGTGGAATCTGCTTGGATTGGGCTGTGCCCCTGGTCAGGACCCAGTGGGTTGCTACAAATTAATTTCCTGAGATTGGCACACATTGACACAGTGAAGGCCTGCAAAGGTTGACTGGCCTGGAGGACAGGAGCCAGTGCACACTGCCCGTGCTTGAACTTCACTCTCTGATAGCGGCCGGCAGAGGACAGAAGCCCCTAGCCTGCGTGCTCCAGAGGAGCCTTAACTGACAAGAAAAGGGTCTGGGAATTACATTGTACACTTGTATGGAAGGAACCAAAAACATGACGAGAGGGAGAAATAAGAAAAAACCCCCAGCCCCCAACCCTGAGAACATTGATCCAGGAGAGGTAAATACAAAAGAGATTGAAGGCAGCAAACATGCAACATCAAACACAGCAGTAGCAGACATAAAGAGATA
>PVJX010002648.1:73007-124296 GCA_004027295.1 Dolichotis patagonum
CTCAAACTCACAGTGATCATCTTGCCTCAATTTCTTGAGTGCTGAGACTAGACATATACCATCAAGCCTGGTTGGATTTTTTTTTTTTTTCATTTTTGTTACATTTTTCTTCCTTTGTTTTGAGAAACATGAGGTAAAATGAGAAGGGACTCCAAGGTAAGACCTGTATTTTGCAGTTTAAACTTTACATGGCTTAATTACTAACACACTGGAGATTCTATGCCTGGGGTTTATGGACTAACTGAAGATGTTGTGTGTCACCCCTGCTCTATCACACCCTCTACCCCGTCAACTACTTGTGATGTGAGATACACAGGAACCCAGTGAAAAACTGATGCCAAAGTGCAGCTAACTCCAGTGTTCAGAGGATACCTTCCAGTGCCTTATCACCTGGATCCTCCCGACCCAAATGGTGTGGTTCTCCCTGAGCTCCTGCCCAATCGATCTTTCTGTGCTCTGTTGAAACTAAACTTCAATCTCACTCTTTCTTAAAAAATTTTCTTTAAAGAGAAAAAGCAAACAAAACAAAACAGAAAAAAGGGTAGCAACAATATAGAATTCCAAAGGAAAAAAAGAAAAGAACAAAAAAAATCACTAAGAAATCATTACTTGATGAATTACATACTGTCATCTTGGAAATAGTTGTTCAAGTTACAAAATTAAAGCATACAAAGTAGACATTCAAACAGAGACTGTTAAGAGTTCTGCTCAACAATCTAAAAAAAACCAGTAATATGGTCATCTATCTTACACACTTAAACATACATGCAGTTATATCCTTTAGAGTACTTTCTTTGCCTCTCTTTTTCACAGTAGCAATTATGCATTTTGGGTCTTATTATTCCTAAAGTTCTTATTACTTTTTACACTAGAGACACAATGTGATATTTATAAATATGATTCTCATTTATTTCACTAATGAGGATAGTCTCAAGTTGTCTCCATTTCCCTATGAAGGCCTCAAGATCATCTTTTTCACAGCTGAGTATTATTTTATTGCACCTTTTTCATCTACTCTGCAGTTGATAGGCATCTTGGTTGTTTCCAAAACTTAGCTATTACAAATTGTGCTGCTATAAACATGGGTGCACATATATCACTGTGATATGAACTTTTCAGTTTTTCTGGGAAAATACCCAGGAGGGGAATAGCTGGGTTGAATGGAGCTTCCAATCCTAGTCTTCTGAGAATTCTCCATACTGTTTTCCATAGTGGTTGCACCAGTCTGCGCTCCCACCAACAGTGGAGCAGTGTTCTTTTTTTCCCACAGCCTCGCAACATTTGTTTTCAACTGATTTCTTGATGGCAGCTATTCTTTCCGGTATGAGATGATATCTCAATGCTGTTTTAATTTGCATTTCTCGAATGACCAGTGAGGGTGAACATTCTTCAAGTATTTATTTGCAATTTGCATATCTTCATCTGAGAACTGTGTGTTCATCTCAGATGCCCATTTTTGGAGAGGGTCTTTGAATTTGGGTGGGTTGATATTTTTCAATTCTTTGTATGTTCTTGATGTAAGTCCTTTGTCTGAGGGGTTGCTGGCTAAAATTCTTTTCCATTCTGTGAGTTTTCTTTGCACTCTGTTGGTGATTTCTTTTGAAGTGCAGGAACTTTTCAATAATATGAGATCCCAGTTGTTGATTCTTTGAAGTGTTTCCCGTGCAGTTTGCGTTTTGTTCATCAATTCTCTGCCTACCTGTATGTCTCCAAGACTTCTGCTTACCTTATCTTCCAGTAGATTTAGTGTTTCTGTTTTAATGTTTAGGTCTTTGATCCATTTAGACTTTAGGTTTGTGCATGGTGATAAGTATGGACCTAGTTTTAGTCTTCTGCATGTGGAGAGCCAATTTTTCAAACATAATTTATTAAAGAGGCTATCCTTCTTCCAGTGAACGTATTTAGCCCCTTTGTCAAATATCAGGTGGCTGAGTGTCTTTGTACCTATACTTGCATCTTCTAATCTGTTCCATTGATCCTCAGGTCTATTTCTTTGCCAGTACCATGCTGATTTTATCACTGTGGCTTTGTTGTACAGTTTCAAGTCAGGAACTGAGATGCCTCCTGCCTTGTCTTTATTGCCCAGAATTGCCTTTGCTATTCTAGGTTTCTTCTGTTTCCAAATGAATTTTAGGAGTATTTTCTCTAGATCGGTGAGGTATGTCAATGGTATTTTGATTGGGATTTCATTAAATCTGTATCTTAGTCTCACTCTTGATGCTACTTTTTCTTTTATTTGAATTTCCATTTTTTTCTCTAACAGAGGGTGGCCCTAAATTAGATTCATCTGCAAACGTTTCTTAGACATCTACAGTTCTCAGTGATCCATTCTCATTCTGAATTCCAAACACTCTTTTCTATACATCTGTGTTCTAAAATTAATAAATTTCATGTCTTAAATAACTTAAATATTGGCCAATACTAGGAAATGTTAATGAGTCTCCCTAGTAAAGATAGGAAATTAAGTTACTACATGTAAGAAACAAAATGATCAGTTAAAAAACAAATGATAAGAAGCCATCTTGCAAGTCTAAAGTGCTAAGAGAATACTGCTGCATTCACTCTTACTTGGAAGTACCACTTTGTGAGAGCACCCACTGCATATGTGAGTGCTGGGAAGCCAGCTCCTGTCCCACGTGACTCATGAACGATGCCGCAGACCACTGGCGAGGCCTTGTTCGGAGGGAGAGCAAATGTAAGAATCTAGGAAGTTATAACGGCTACCAAAGTAGGCAAGATTGTGAAGTAACACTGCAATTCTTTCCCCCTCTCTCTCCCTCTCTTTCCCTGCCTCCATTTTTTTTTTCTTTTAGAAACAGGGTCACAATATGGAGTTCAGGTTGGCCTTGAGCTCACTTTGTAGTACAGGCTGGTCTCAAACTTGCAATGATCCTCCTGTCTCAGCTTCCCCAGTGCTAGGATTATAGGTCTGTACCACTGAACCTGGCTATATACCTCTACTTTCTTTCCACAAGTGATAACAAGTTAGAAACATAGAAACATCCTGAAAATATTTCCAGCTCCATAGGATAGTAGGTTATATTTGAATAATTCTCTTTTATGTTTTTTTAGCAATTTTATCAAATGTAGTGACAAAAGGTGTCACCTCCAGCCTTCTTGGTGAGTGTTCAAATAAATAAGGGAAAAAATAATTATATCTTGGCTTGAAAATTTAAATTTAAAAGAAAATACAATAAACAGCTTCTTTGTCTTGTACCATATATTTCTTTACATGTATTATATACTTTTCTTATTTGTGATATACCTTATATTTTTAAATAAAATTACACAAATGCTTGAAGCTCCAGAATTACATATCATGTAGAGTCCTACTCTCTTCTCAAAATAACAAGGCTTTTTCTCTTCTTTCAATATTCATCTTAAAAGATAAAATTAATCAAATGAATGATACCGTGATGACAAATAATAATGAACAGATAGCAAAACAAGATATTCATAATAAACATTATCCCTAATCCCTCAAATATGCCTGGAAATACATCCAAATGAAACTAAGTACCCCATGTACTTCCTTTGCTTACTTGAAGGAGAGGGAAGAGAGAGAAAGAAAGCCCAGAAATTCTATTTGTACACTTCAGAAATGTTAAATTTTCTAAGAATTTAAGCTGCATTTTTTTAAAGTCACACCTCTGTGGTTGCTTCACCAAGGATCACTCCATAAGGATAAAGATATGGGGCTGTTACTGCTGATCTACTGATTTACTGGTGTCTCTGAGAATAAAACATTATCAAATTTGAAAATCTGTGTACCCTTTTGCGTTCATTAACCTGATACTCACTTTTCCATATACCAATTCACTATAAAGAACTTACTGAATAGGCAAGAAACAGTAACCTTGTGTTTCATATCAATATGGCTTTGAAAACTTTCTGAACATCATATATAGCCTAGTTATGACTTCTGGACTACTTCATTGAGCACATTACAGCGCTGTGAAGGAGTGCTTATGATCGCCATTAAGAAAGAGAGCAGTGATTGTACAGAGTTAAATGACTGTGCAATGTCATTCAGTTATTAAGAATCAGAGCCAGGACATACGTTTGCGTATTTATGATTTAAAAAGGACAATTTATTCAACTATATGCAGTCTTCTGAAAAGATATGTGAGAAACACAGAACTCAAAATAAGAGTGATTTAGGGAATGCAGTTTCAGTGTGCTTGTCATCAGCCAGCCAGTGTTGCTGGGGTTAATCTGAGTACAGTCTGATGATAAAGGCTTCTGTGTTATACCCTTTTTAATCATCATTACTTTGTACTGAGATCTGGGAATTCTATCCCTGGGCCTAAGTCCTCATTTCAGCATCCTGTCTATACGACAAGTCTCTGATGAGGTAGGGTCCTACTTTGCTCTAGACAGGATTAGAACCCTTGGAGACTTTCCATGAGCTGATTCCTTTGTTTGGAATGCCACAATAGACAAATTTACAAAGACAAATGGACAAATTTTCATTCATCTCTTAGGCACTTACTTGTTCAGGGGCAGAATTTCATCTTTCCTTTATGTTCTAGAGCACCTCTTGGATATTTACTAGCTATTCCCACCCTGTGAATAGTTACCCCCAACTCCTTGAGAGTCAGGGCATGCCATGTAATGCAGTACTTCCAGTAACTTGCTGTCCTATCTCTGCGATAGCCTTATGGCTTCTGGTTGAACCCGTAACTCTTGTTCCTGTATATTCTTTATCTGTTTCAATCATAGTCTCATCCAGGATAAAGAGCTATATCTGAATCTCTCAATTTACGGAACTAAATCTGAGTCTTACCATCTTTTAGTTTGCAGTTAACTAGAAGAAACTTAACCTAATGTGAAACTATGATAAAATAATGACAATTCTGGACATAGTAAATTCATCAGTGGGGGAGTTGTGGCAGGGAGATACTTAATTAAAAGGTGGCATTAAACTTGGGAGAGATTGCCAATACTGTTAACTGTCAGGACTACTGACAAAGGACAGATAGCAGAAAACAAGGTCATGATTTAGGCTTCTGGCAAAGGAGAATGGGAGGCTGCCAGGCCACCTGCTCCCATTAACTAGCTGGGCAGGTTGGAAAGATATGGTGGCTCCTGGGAGCTCTGTGTAAATCTTAGGAGATGTGTACAGTAAGGATGTAGAAAAGCATTTGCACATAAAACAAAGAAGTAAGCACTTTTTGAGAACTGTTTATATTTGTTGCTGTTGTTTGAAGGAAAATAAATTAGAAATAAAGGATGCTTTAAAAATTATCTAATTGGGCTGGGGATTTAGCTCAGTGGCTTAAGTGCCTGCTTTACAAGCGTGAGGTCGTGAGTTCAATCCCCAGTACCAAAAAAAAAAAAAAAAAAAAAAAAAAAAAAATTATCTAATTATCTTGCTGAAAATCAAGAGAAAATTAAGAAAGAGCAACAGGAAAACATTATATTTTAGAACTCTATGTGAAAAAATGGGTTAATACTGAGAAATAGCAGAAAGGGAAACATAAAAAAATCAATTAGTAAAATAATTTTTTTCAGGCTGAAGCTGAATAATCCATATGCCAGGGAAGAATTCACTTTGGTTGAGATGAGTCACAGAAAATAGAAACCCTCTCCTCCGAAGTCAGTCATACAACCTAAAAATATTACTCCAACTTTCTCTCTTTCTAAGAGTTGGTGTAAAGGAAGCCTTTGGACTACAGGGCCTGACAGTAGATCATGAGGTCTGTGTGCCAGACAGGGCCCTGACCTATACCAGCAGAGGGTTGGATGCTGCCAGCGAGGGCAGAAGGCATGGGTCCTCCTGGGTTTTTCCCTCCTTTGGTTTCCACTGGGCCCCACCTTTGTGCTTCACTTCTCTATACAGCTTACATTCTTTGCTAAATGGAACATAGTCAGTTTTCCCTGGGTCTCTGTTTCTTCATGTCATAGAATATAAAACTTTGATTAAATAAATCTGTTATGCTTTTCTTTTTTTATCCTGTTTTTTGGTAGAGGAGTTTTGGCAGTAACTTTTATGATGGGAAGGAAAGGCATCATAAAGAAAAAAATGTTCATAATTCCAAAATAATTACAATTTTAGCGAGAAAACTGGCACACATTGACAAGTGGAAGGTAATTAAGATGAACAAAATATGTGAGTTAATAATAAAATATGTGAAGTATTTTGTATTTCTTAGTACCTACTGTTTACATAAGTAATACTTAGCATTATGTGAAGTTGTATGTGGACAATTAATTTCCTCAAGAATAAAAAAGTATTCTTGGATTGTAGTCCCATTAATTCTTAATAGATCGCTTTTCTCATCCATCTTTTATAGAAAAAATATTAATGTTCTCCTATTTGTGTTTTCTCTCTTTTTTTTTATTTGAAAGAGAATAAAACAAAAGGGGGCAGTACAGAGCAGATCAGAACAGGACAAGATAGGCAACACAGTACTTTACATTAAGACAACTGGACATCAACAGTAGCTAACACCGTATCTCTTACTCTGCTATAGTTGAGCATAGTTTCAAATACAATAATATCAAACATAACACAAAGTGTTTTCTCTTAAAGCATTTCTTAATTACATAGCAATTGAATGCCAGGTACAATATCGTGAAAGTCCAACATTTTAAAGTTAAGTCAAGATGTGGCTGGGACAGAGCTGGAGGTGTAGCTCAGTGGTAGAGCACTTCCCTAGCAAGCATGAGGCCCTGGGTTCAAAACCCAGTATCACTCTCACTTTCACCCCAAAAAAGATGTTTCTGGGATGAACATTTCCACTTGATTTGGGCTAGGAAGCAGGATTACAAAGCACGAGTTAGAAGCCAACAGACCCAAGCAACACGAAGGAGAGACTCGCTACTCACCAAACCATGCTTGTTGGTCGCCTTGAACCTCTATGGCTAAGCCAAAGTCTGCCAGTTTCACAGCTGCTCCCTTGGATTTGCTAGCTAAAAGCAAATTCTCAGGCTTTATCAAGAAAGAAATAAACAGAGATTGAAGTGAGAACCTATTTTAAGTGACTATTTAAAACTAACAGCAGTTTTACAAAACTTGGGAGGGGGCGGGGAATCACAAGTCATGCACTGTCGTCTCTCCCGGAGCCTGCCATTCCTAAATCCCAGGGAAAATACGGTTAGAAATGATTACCAATTTTCATGTGCACAGGCTACAGACAGATGCATAAGTGTGAGGAGAGGCAGTAGGCGGAGGGAGAGAGCAAAGGGAGGACAGCACCTGTCTGACCGGCTCACATGCTTCCAGGGACCCCTCTCAGTGCAGCGCGGCCAGGGACACTGACTTAGAAGCCTAACAGAGCACAGACATCGTCAGCAGGAGGCAGCTTGGCAAAAGGATAACAAGAGTTGGACCAGTCTGCAGACATTTGGCAAATGGAACTGCACAAATTAAATCCTAGTTGACTTTAAGAGTTTGGGCCCAAATGGAGTGATTTGGATTCTTTAATGTTTCCAAACAATTTTAGTACCAATTTTGGAGACTTTCACTGAATTATGTATTAAAATCGCTCTCTTTAAGACTCTGTTTATTCTTAAAGATAGAAAGAGTAACTACTATTTGCCAAATGTTATAGTTAGCTTTTTTCTTTGTAAGCCAGCTTTTTACACATAATTTACATTTCTTCAAAGTGTGATTCAAAACATTACTTATATATTTATTCTATCATCTCAAAATACTATGAGAAAGATAAATTTTATTTTCTTGGATATTTATCATTACTTAGGGACTGATAACTCAGTTCTGGAATAAGGCTGTGTCTACACCATTGTTTCCCAACCAGTGCAGTGAGACACAGTGGTACTGTGAAAATAAGCACCAGGAAAAATTCTTTACTCTCACTGGCTGTCTTGTATGGTTTCCAAGAGATGAGGAGACAAAATGGATAGGAAAATGAGGCTGGTTAAAACATAGTTAATTTTACACAGCCCAGCTATCTGGATGACCACATGGCTGGGTTGGTATACATATGAGAGAGTGCCTCAAAGGCTTCCTACTTTCTACTTCCTCTAAGAATCACAGAATTTGGAATCTGGGTCTCACACTGAAAAAAGTTGGTAAACAATGGATTGTACAAAAACTATTATCTGAAACTTCAAAAATTCAGCCAGTCAGGTTGATTTTGTTTATGTTGCCAAGAAATTTTACATTCTTCTCATCCAATTGGCTATTTTCATTTCCTTTTCTTATTAAATTGATCAATTCTGTTGGTTGTTTTGACTTTGTGTAAACACAGCCTAATTCATTATTTAATTCATTAATTAAGCCAGCCATGCAAAATAGCAAAAACCCCATAACCATAACTTGGAAGAAATTAGGTTAAATCTACAAGAAATTGGAGTGTGGGCAAGAATGTTTTAATCAAGTACCAGACTTCTTCAGGCCATTGCTGCTCACTGCCATCAGATTCATCACTATTGTGACAACTGTAGATATGAGGAAACCTGTGGAAGTTTCTAGAGCTGATAGGGTTTTGAACTACATCCACACAAAATATATAATTTAATTTGGACTTGAGGATGATGATGTCTCAGGAATATGAAAAATCTTCATGTTGAAATAGCTTTCAGGAAAGCCTAATATTTGAAATGATTTGGAGCTCTGGTTGTTTGTCAGTATAATGAAGCATCTACTCATGTTAAATTATTCATATTTGGCATTTTACTTTCATAACTGAAATTTAAAGTCTGCTATATTCATGCCTTTTCTAATTTAGTTAAGATAATTTACAACTATTAATTTATAAAATAAGTAAATCGAATCACATCAAGTTGTAAGCAACAATAGATTCTATTTCTTGGTGACCTTCAGTTCAAATGCATGAAGGCATCAGAGATGTCTGCTAAATACACATATGACCTGATTTGTCAACCACAGACTCATTTAAGGAAAGAATTCCTTTTTATCACTTAAAAATCATAGCCCGTTTAGGACTTTTAAGTCAAATAGCCCTGAGCAAAAGTTACTCATGTTTGAAACAAACTTTTTAAAAATTTAATGTGCTTTTACTTTTATCAATCAATGCGAATAGTTTTGGGGCAGTGCTTTGTGCATCCTGCCCTTAGACACCATGTCTACCAATACAGAAGAAATGGAAAGCTCTGGAGTTTTATTACACCTGACCTCAGCATGATTGGAGCAAACATTCACAACTAGAGGACAACTGAGGAGACCTCTCACTTTAGAGTCTTGTGAGTCATCTAAGAAAAGAGTAAATCCATTTGGATCAGTGTTTCACCTTAGGCTCAAAAAAGACTGTTCAGCTGCAGTTATGGACAGGAAAAGATAGGGCTCTTGCAAGTGGATTGTATACATTTAAAAATGAACAGCATTACAATGGTTTCACACTTATGTACTGCTTTTAGGCAAGCCAACAATACAGAATGATGGAATGAAAGCAGAAAACCTGGATGTTATTAAAGGATTATTTGTTTCTTAATGTTTCATCAGAGATTGCTTTAAGTGGCCAGAGAAACATTAAAGTACCATGAAAATCTGATTTCTAAATAGCTCTTTGGAATATATCAGTTTGAACAATTCTGTCCTCATGTTCTGTGGAAGGTGGGAGGCTTCATCACTAAGAATCTTATAAGAAACACCTTAACCAGGACAGGCACATTTGTTCCGATTTTCTTGAATCAATAACACCCAAAATAGCCTCCAACCTGAAAATATGTTGCATGACAAAAGCTCATTGCCAGGTAAATGAGTTTGGATTCTAACTGCCTACAGAAAGGGAGAGCATTTGTGGTAATACTCCACCACAGTGGGAAAGAGTAAAGACTCTTACTCCGTCAGTGGGACTCCTTAGGAAGGATCACCACTTGTTTATTTGCTACTATCCCACTAGTTTGATTTTCTTGCATGAATGAGAATGTATGATTAAAAACTCAGGTCTTAGACTAATAAAGCTGTAGCTGAATATATGGGCTGGGACAACACACAGATCCTTGGAACTAATAATTAGTTCTATCTCTCAAGTGAATTTAGAAGGCTACTTCACTATGATAGCCCAGAGCCCATGTCTATTTCAACATGTAGAACATTTAATATTTGGAACAAATGATCAGAATCTGCTAAGAGTCATTATTATTGAAGCTAACTTCAATGTCATCTATTCTGTTTGTCTTTATCTGTTGAGATTATCTCTAAATTCCTACAATGCAATTACTTTAGGTTGGTTCTTAAGTAGATTTTACTGACATTCTCTCACATAGGTTCTCTCCCACCCCATTGCTTCCTAATGATGCAAGATTTTCCATGACATCTGGTCTCAGTGCCAACAACCATTTATAGCATATCAGCTGTAATGAGCAGCAACTGTTTGCAAGTTGTGTTCTCTACTTCCGTATGCACAGTGTCAACTTCTTTCAAGAGGATGCCAGATTTTCATGAAACTGTTCAAATACCTCAAAGTATCTAAGCAAAGTTGCAGAATCACTTTCACACTGAAAGAGACTTAGGAGATCAAATAATTCAATCCTCTCAGTTTTTAAAGGTAGGGAGGTGGAAAAGTCCAAAAAGTTGAAATCAGGACATGAAGCTAGATTTCCTAATTCCTTACTTTTAAAGATGTGATACTGAGAAAGCCTTTCTGATGATATGAGAAAGCTCATTTTCAGAAGGTAATCCATCCAGTTGACATTTCTGGAAGAATCTGAACCATTCAAAAATATTTACTACCCATATTCAAATGCACTAAGTGGAAAATTTATTTAAAAAATGGTTTTAAACCTGTTTCTCCAACTATCATCATCTTTATTAAGGAACTGATTTGGAAAAAGCTGTAACTAGCATTAGTAAAACAGATTTTTCTGGGCACATATGTGACTACAAGCTATCACAAGGAATACATATGTTAGATCATTTACTTTTAGTTATTTCTGTGATTTTTTCTTTTTGAATAGCATGCTGTTCTATTATAACATATTATTTGATTCTTATTTCCCTTAGATATTGTTTTTAAAGTGTGCAAACTGTCTTTTAAAATTTTTTTACATTATTGGAAAATATCAGTATTTCAACAGAAAGTTAACATATGCTGCTTTCGTGTTTCTTCATTCACTTTTTCCTTGCCAAAGAAGGTGTTAACAAGTTCCCTGAATAAACTAAATGAAGTTTTGCAGGTCTTGAAAAGCTTGGGTGTCATGTTCACTTTTTCTTTTGTGCACATGGTACAAGTGAGTGTAGCTTCTGCTTTTTACCTGAAACGAATGCCTGAATTCATGTCCTTGGCACAAGGAGTACCTAGCTGGGTGTGTGTGTGTGTGTGTGTGTGTGTGTGTGCGTGCGTGTGTGTGTGTGTGTATGTGTTTCAGTCAGGTGGTACTACTTCTGTTATCATGCATTCATGATCAGGTTTGAAAGATTCACTCTGTATACCTTTCCTGTTTCTTGATTCACTCTCCTAGTATCAGCAAACACTGTCAGTTAGATTGAAGGAACTTGATGTAATTCCTGTGTGCAGATTTTCCACTATTTCTCCACTTCTTCATTTAGACAAGGCACCCTCAGTAAACACTAGAATTTCTATGTGAATTACTGAATTTTTCACATATAATTTGTTACTATAAAATATCTATATATACATCATAAATAAAGAATATGTTCTTTAAACTTTTATCTAAATATAGTTCTGAGGAAATCAGGATATTTGTGATATTATAATTATTCTGGACATAAAATTCACAGCTTGACTTATATCTTACCCATAGTTAACAAAGATTTACTAATTGTCCCTCAGCACAGACATCCCTAACAACGAATTTCTATGCTGCTCATTAGTTTTACTCCTATGAAGTAGTCTTCAAAAAGTACATATTATTTGATTCTCATATTCCCTTAGATATTATTCTTAAAAAGTTCAAATTGTCTTTTAAAATTTCTTTCCACTATTGAAAAGGAGCATTTCTATCAAGGCAATCCATAGGGTGACTTGTTAAAGGATTCAGTGGTGTGCATGAAGCCTCCTGTCCAAATTACTGCTCATGACATGGCTTAGTAACCATTTCTGCTATATTTGAACTAAAAAAGATAATATTATTTTGTGTGAAATATAGTTTAATGAAAAAGTAGAGGTAATAACTGTCTTTTTCTTCTGTCAACCGATTCACAGACACTTCATTCTCCAGATTATTGTGAGAGTACACACCTGATCTGATGTCCCTCTATTTCTCATGACATCAAGAACTGTCACTTATTACTGCAGCTTCTCTCAGATTTAACAGTTTTCTAGATGCTGTTCTTGTCTGATGCACTTCTTCTTTTCTGTGACAAATATCACCAGCGCATTTTCAACACACTTTAACTCCATTGCCCGAGGAGTTCCACGCATGCGCATTTAAGACAGCACCTTAGCTGCTGCTAATGAAATGTCTGATGGACATGCGTTCCTCTGCTTTATACCTGAATTTGAAATCAGTAGTTCAAACATTTAACACTAAGTCAATTTGTTCTTTATAAATAATGTAGTTTTAAGATTCTCAAATGGACTGCCTTTCTTTCCTTCCTTTGTTTTTAAGAAAAAGTCTTTCTAAGTCTCTGTGCTGGAATTTGTAATCTTTTTCTCTCTGCCTCTAGAGTGCTGGGATTACAGGAGTGTACCCCCACATTTCTCATGTTTATTTTGATTCATCATTTGCTTTCTGCATAAGTTTTTAATTCATCCCATTAACTGAATTGAGAAATGATTTCTTGATTTACTTTTGTGTTATTAAGCATGCAGACTTAGGATCAAATGGCCTGGGCACAAATCATATCTTAAACTGAGTGACCTTGAATAAATTCTTTCACTTGTGATTGCCAAATTTTCCCTATGTGATGTAAGGATGATCTTAGTATCTTCCTCATAAAGCTGTGAAGATTCACAAAACACAGCATTGGTATATGGTAAGTATTGTATGAATCACAGCCATTACCATTTTTTATTATTAAGATCCTGTCTTGATCTAGATCCTCCCTAGAATTATTCCCATCCTTGAATTCTATCTATAGTTTTATCATCACTGCCAGATCCCTCCAGTACTACCTACATTGACTGGCTTCAGGTATCCAAGACAAGACTGTGGTCCATTATCAATAGTACAGCTTGTTGCTAATGATGATACCCTTCTACCTTGCACCTTCTTCTACTGCTTATTTCTGGGATGTCCCCAAACTGTCTGCTGTGCTACAGATTTTGAAGATTTGCCCTCTGGTGGATTTCCAAGGGTGGGAGTTAATCAAATATTCAAATTGTGATCTTCATTCTGAAGATCACACTTTTATCTTCTTTATGTTATCCAAATGTTAATTAACATACTTAGTTATCTATTAAGATTGTCATTCATATTATGAATGTATAATTTACATACATTTTGAACACCACTGATTTCTAAACTGAAGGATTGACTATGTTGAAACTATTTACTAGGTTAAAGCTCTATGTTAGGTACTATGGGCTAATACACTATGTTAAACAGCTACTCTTTTGGGAAGGGTTTACAAACTGTACTGTACCAATATACTCATAGGTGCCTTTCATACTGACAGTAAACATAACATTTTCAGTGTTTTTCTCTCCCCTTTATGGAATAGTTAAACTTTATGCATTAAATATCTGAAGTATGGATCAATTAATATCTGAATTGGGATAAGGAAACAAAAATCTATGGATAGAAATAGTAAAGGTACCTTTATTGGCTTAAAGCCAGGTAATACATTTCAACATTTGATTTCTTCTTGTGTTGTACTCTATTGGTAAATATGTTATTATAAGCATATATTTATTCTATTTCTCTTTGTTTAAAAAAAGGCATGGAACAGAAGCAGGAATAAAGCAGATTAAGGTGTGCATCCATTACCTTTAGTATACAAGTTCTGAACTCTTAGTGTGTTTATGAAATGGTCCACTGAAGCATGAAGTCTTTCCAAATCATCAGTTTTCTGGAAACTAACAATTAATTATGCCAAGTTCCTGCAAAAGTTCATTTCTGTCTTTTCTCAAGGCCAAAATAAGAATGGAGGGTTAAAATTCTTTTCTACATTGAAAAAAACTGGGTGGTGGGGAGTGTATCCAGGCTACTTCTTTCTATAGAAAGCCTGTCTATAAGTCACTTGCCTGGGTTTTTATTAGCTACTTTAGTTTATATGTTTAAAAAATGTATTTTTCTTCACAGCCTATGTTCTAGGCCACTGTCATCTCTGATTAACATTTCAGTCTTTGAAAGGTTCAGCAAAGTCCAGGCATACACAGAAATCCCATGCCATGATCCACAAAATGTAACACAAAAGTCATGGGAGAGCATTTGCATTTTTCACGCTTGGCATTTAAAGGACACATTTAATAAAGTAACATAGAGGAAAAATGGTCAAGTGATATATTTATTAAAATAGAAGTCCTAATTTTATGCAGGTCCATATATGAGTGCTCACTGAAAAGGAAAACTGGTGTGGGTTCTGAGAGATGACAAAAGGTGGCGTGGGTGTCTGCTGTACACGGCCAGTAATGAATTTCTGAGATGATGACTGAAGATACGAATTTTCAAAGGAATATATTGTTATTGTAATAGGTACATTTTGTAGTGCTGGCAGATGTATGAAGTCCTATCTTGACACTCTGGAAGAAAATGCTCTTCATACCTTTTCCTTTGATAGATAAAATTCTCAAAATCAATTGACAGTAAAGGAAGATTCCAGAAAAGTAATTCAAAGTTTTGCCTACAAATCACATCTTCATGTAACTGACTTATGAGATTTAAGGATCCATTCTTCTAGCAAATGAAATGAATGGAAAATAAGAGACTGCACAAGAGGAAACAGCCTAAGTCCTTCTGCTGCACACATACAGTGTTAGCCATTCTGCACTTACCACTTTTGTACCAGAGTCTGGAAAATGAGGATGTAAACAACAGAGTCAAAATTAAGTGATACTATCAAGTATATTTGCTATTTCCCTCACCCTAAACTATTTCATTTCTAAGTGATCTGAAAATTTCCTGTGCTCAGTGATAATAGAAGCTGAATGAAATCTGTATTAGTAGGTATCCATGTTAGAATATAAATAGACTGTACGTACACACTGTCTAATAGTGTATGTATTTTTCCCTGTGTTCTTTTAGAAGGTACTAAGCCTTGGACCCTAGGAATATAAATAAATGAAGAGTCACAAGACCTCTCAATTTCCAGGATTAATGGTAGGGAAAGAGAATGTCGGAGTTCAAAACAGTGCCCAATTTCTCAGGCTAAAAGTCTACGTAATAAGTCAATTTATAATTTTAGCAATTATTTACGTAGTGTTAAGTGTGTATGGTATGGATACAAAATAATACGTTTGATCACTGTCTACAGAACAAGTTTAGAATGGAGAAGAGAGTATCAGTCCTGCAGAACATCACATTCAATGCTACCTCTATTCCCTGCAGTAAGGAAATACAGCAACCTATTTATTGTCAGTGTTAAGAAATTATTTCTTTCTGCATAAATAGGGATTTTTGTGTCTCAAGTGAAGACACTTTAGAGAAGAGATGAAGATTGCAATGAGGGGCAAGTACTGAGTAATGTGTTGAAGCGAGACACTCGGCTTTATCGTTTGTACTTTTGCCTTTACAGACATAACTGCAGCTGAACAGTGTTGAGGAATTTAGTGGTGCTTTATCTTGTCCAGCAGCATTACTCACCTTCAGGTCCCGATGGACTACGCCCATCTGATGGCAGTGTAGCACAGCCTCCAGGATCTGCTGAATGCAATGACTGCATGCAAACACCAGGGGGCGTGTGTTAGTTCCAAGCTTACACTCACTGTCTGTACATCCTCAGAGAGACTGGGTTCAAGTGCAGAACTAGCAGACAACTGGAGTTGTAGTTAAATCCTTCTTAATGTACAAAGATTGCTTAAGGAGAGTGATTACTTCACCTCAGGACAGTCAGGATGTTGCCAGATATGAGCCAGAATGCGGATCCACTTATTCTTCCCAAGATCTTTTTAAATAGTTATTTCATTTCATTCAGGAGCTCATTTCCTGGTTATAAATCTTTCCAGGAAATGAACTGGAACACAGATACAAGGTTTGCAGTTGTTGTGCTTTGCCTTTCCACCATGCACACAATTTATTTTCTTATTTTCTCCCACTTTTCTAGTATCATCCTAAGAGCTGTTTTATTAGAAGATGAGGCACCATTAAGATTAAAATAGGATATGTAATGAATTTTTGATAAATCATTAACTTTGTGTGCTTTAATTTAGTTGGCAATTATTATCTTTCGGCTCAGGGTTCATCCGACTCAAATGGAGCAATGTGTAACCAGTTGTTCTGCTACAGCAACCCATGGTCTCAGAACAGAAGTGGTGTTGAAATCTACAGGCGACATACATCATAGGCCAAGGTGAGCTCAGGAAAGGCCACCCCACACCGCTGGACTGCTGTACTAGTTCACTGTTTAGAAACAGAAGGTGCTGCATTCCTCACCTCCCCACCCCACCCCGTCTTCCCTGCTATGATGTATATTGAGCCTGTAGAGAAGCAAACTGAAAGAGGCATCATGCATTATCATTTTGTTGGTTACTCGGTTCAGGAAAAATTCAGGAAAGGCAAGAGAACCATTTTAATACCGCCTCCCCTCTGCCCTTTCCCCAGAAAACAACAAAGAAACTCCTTTGATTCAGATTTATGGACTCCATATACTGACCTTCAGGTCCCTGTGAACTATGCCATTTAGGTGACAATGATTTACACTTTCTAGAATCTGCTGTATACAATGACTGCAAAGATACAAGGGTAGAATGGAAGGGAGAACATTTTAAAGGCACATAATCACATTGAATATGAAATAAAATGAAAGTTCAAACAAAACAAACAAACAGAAAATTACATTGTTTCACTTTTTTTAGCTTTACATTGAAATTAAGTTAACATTGAATAAAGCTAATTCTGGTTCTAAAAAGAATGACATTAAACACAGAATTTGTGACATGTTCAGACAAAACAATTTGAGCTGTGCTTTTTTTCATTATAAATCTACAAATTAAATCATTTCTACACAGAAGTTAAAATCTCCATATTCAGGAAGATGAATTTATAAGTAATCCAAAAATGTTCTGGAAGAAATATCTCCAGAGGAAAAAAATTTCCAAGTATTTCTCAAACACATCTAAACTGTTTAAAATCTGAGGTCACAATTAAACGTAAGTGTTGAAACAAGAGGGTAAATGCAGATGAAATGGTAGGTGAAACAAGGGTTAAAAAAAAGGGAGGGACACAGTTACATTTTATATATTTATATATATATATTTTAGACACAGTCTATCTAAGTTGCTAAGTTAGTAGCCCAGTCTGGGCTCAAACTTGTGATGCTACTGCCTCAGCCTCCTAGAGTGTGGTATTTCAGGCCTGATCCACTGTCCCCAGCTGCACACTCATCCATCGTACATTTAATGTGCTGATACAGAAGTGGTGCTTCCTAAATAATACAAGACTCCAATAACAGATGGAGAACTTAAAGTAAACCTGTGACATGCAACAAACCTCCACTCAGTATAAGAATACTCTAGGGAATGGCCAGTGAGTTTACAAAAATAAAAATAAAAGTAAATAAAAATTTAAAATGCCTTACAGCACTCCTAACTGTTAAACTCATATCCATACACTTCAGTGAAGGAAGGCTTTTATTATTTTGTCAAAATGTACAACTTATGCTATTCGTATTAAAGGCTCACTGATGTTAAGCAGACTGCTAATTAAGTTGCAGGGAGAAACTCTCTGGCCTGGTACCACAAAGTCCCATGAGGAGTCACCTGACATGTTATAATGTAGAACACATCACACTGATGAATTCTGTACAGTTCACTGTGCGATTCCAATGCAGATTTTTACAGAACCATATTCAAGGACAATGCAAACAATTTGGTAAGGATATTGTCAATCATTTCATGTACAAAATATCATTAAAGCAAATTCTTGAATTAAAAATGTAACCAGCATCTAATTTATTACATGTAAATATAAAAAAATTGACCATGACTGTGATTTTCCAGCTCTAATTATATTAACAGTACCACAAAACAACCTCCCATGGGTGGCTGCTAACTATGTAGCTCATTTGAGTACTGGTCATTATCTTTAAACCATGAGACTCTCTTTTTTATGATCGTGTTCATGTTGAATAATGGGGAAGTAAATAAACAACATTCATATTAAATGAGCCACTTTTTATCAGGCTGAATTTAATTCTTAAACTTTCATTTTCAGTGCTGGTGACATCCAAGCCTGACAAGCCCTCTACAACTGACCTGCACGCCTAGCCCCAAGTCTTTAGTTATCGATGGCATTAAGAAAACATTTTAAAAAAATTAATCAATTAATCTGGTGCTAGGGGTGGAACGTAGGGCCTTTGCATGGAACTACATCCCCTTTCCTTTTAAAAAAGATGTTATGTTGAGACAGGGTCTCACTAAGACACTAAGTTGCCCATGGGCTTAGACATGCCGTAATTCTGCTTCAGCCACCCAGAGTGCTGGGATTACAGGTTTGTGCCACCATGTGTAGCTTTGCAAATGTTTCCAAAAATATCTTGTTTATACTTGTAGCTGGGAAGTAAATACTTCTCTTTGATTTTATGTGGGACTTAGCTTAAAAAATATCTATGGCTACTTCTTAAACTTAATGTAAATATGCATATTAAAAGATCCAATAGTGTCTGTCCTATTAACTACAGGGCTCTGCAACAGTAAAGAGTCTCTGTCTAAATTTCAGCCAATAATGTTCATACCTAATACATGTTTAATATGCATGTGTTTGTATGTACATTAGCATGCACAGCTAATATACATATATGTTACATTTAATATACATATTTAACATAACTTTAAGATAAATACAATGTCCTAACTTGTTTAAAAGCATGATTAAAATTACTACTCTCTCCAGGCAAGGGGGCAAATAGGTACTACAATGCTGCTCTAAGATCCTTTTCCGGGGCTCACAGTCATACGGGAGGTAAATTAAGCAACTGATGATTCATTTGTCATAGTTTAAGTGACACAGACTTTGCTATTTGATTTTGGCAGTAAAAATGGCATTAAAAATTAGAGTGTAGTCACATACAGATAGGTTCACAAAATGCCATAAATAGTGACATTAGTCAAGAAGAATTAGAAATTTAGAAGGGAGCTTTTCTGTGCATGCAGTACTTTGGCAGGATGGGGAACTCCAAATGTCAGCTGAATACCTTGCAAAGGGTCTAGCTTCTCGGCTATAGCCTTGAAGCTCTGAAAGTTTTAGATGGGAGGAGACAGCCAGAGCTGAAAACTCACAGCTTCTCATTTACAGAGCTAGTGGGCACATGGTTCTCAATCAGATTTTCTTTTTTAAACAAGTGGCAACTATAGAATGTATAAAAAAATGCAGACAAAAATTAATACCAGACAGTCTAAGTAATATCTAAGTAAGTGGATGAATATGACTTTACTCCAAAAAAAGTTACCTCTAAAGGCAGTAGTTTCAAATTAGAAAAAAATGTTAAATCTTTTTTTTTAAAAAACCTGTGAAGATTTGTCAAGAAACAAGATTGGGAACCTACTCCTGAACTTTCTGAAATATCTGAATAAATATTTTTCAAGATGGAGTTCCAAGGGCTTTAATGAAATTTCCAGAGATAGAAAGCCAATAATAATGTTTTAAAGAGACCACTGTGGATTTTATTGGTCTGTTTTTGCTCTTGATTAGATATGAGCTGTTGGGTGCCATGTCTGTAATGACGGAAGTAGTCTCTGTCCAATTGTTAACCAGCATCACTTGTGAGTATTAAAGCCATTGAAATGCAGCTAGCCCAACTGAGAACTGACAATAGTGTTTAGGCCACATCTATAGAGTTCTTTATTTTCCCCCTTTAAGAATCATGCTAGACAGCCTTAAAAAAAGAGAGAAACTTCAACTGAGAGAGGACTTCATAACAAGAAATCCAAATGGTACTGTAAGATTCTCATAAATACTTAGAAGTGTTACTTGAATCTTTTATCTTGCCCAGGGCAAATTACTTACCTGGCGTCAGCTTCACTGTAATATTCTCTGGCCACTATGTCTTCAAACAGTTCACCTCCAGTAACTCTGTGAAGACAAACAATAATAATCACATTTTTAAAAGGTCAGGTATCAACAGATTTACAACTAATGTTCATATAGAATTTTTTTGATTTTTAAATTATCAAAACCAGGTATTTTAAAACATTATGATACTCAGTTTTCCTAACAGGCAAATCTCTATAATATAAATATCTCCATGTATTCTTCTTGTCTTTGGGTTACTGGAACCTGAGATCACAATTTTTCTGTATATAATAACTACATTCAGCAATATCTTTTCTAGGAAATGGTTTCTATGAAACTCTTCATTTCAATCATCTGAATATTAATTGAGGTCTAGTAAAATGTGCAGCACAGTTTAAGAAGATTTTCTGAACAAAAAAAGAAAATAAATATCTCAGCAGCTGAGTGTGAGTTGTAAATTGTATCTTTTGCCTTTCACTTTTTTTGGCATCTCACTAAACATCTACACTGCCACCTTTGCAAATACACATGCTGCAAATACACACTTTTCTTTAAAAATTTGAATTGTGTAATATCCATAAACTAATTGTGGTTTTCATGCCATATTAAATCATGGCTATTATTTCATATGGAAGTGTTTTATCATTTTTAAAATAACAGTAACATATAGTTGTGCATGTGTGCATGTGCATGTGTGCACATACATATATTTGCATATTTTAGGGTCTTTCTAGAAAAAAAATCTTACAAGAAAAATTTCTCTGTCAAAGAGTTCCCACATTTGAAATTTTGTTGGGAGACAGGGTGTGCTGCCTCCCCAAACAGCCCAGTTTATGGCTGAGAAAGTGGAGGCCCACAGGGTCTAAATGACTTCCCTGAGATGACACAGCATCCATGGCACAGGCCGCCCATGTGTCAGCCAATGCCTGTAATGACACTGCCACACTTTCCAAATGTGCAGAAGGCACAAGTCATTTGGAACAACATCAAGTAAAGGAGTAGCGCTTTGTGTACGATTATTAGAGTGTGATGCAAAGATGGTTTTTCTCTTTGTTTTCATTTCCTTCTGTGCATTATTATATTCTGGAACATCATCAAATGATAGCACTTTCCAGAGACCACAGGTTATTATTCTCTTCTCTAGTCTTTTGTTCCTAAAGGAAAAGACAGGGTGGCAAAACTGTAAGTTTGTCAGGACATTTATGCCACTCTCTCCGCTCTCCATTCATTCTGAATTCTGAAAAGTCTCTTAATGTAGGAGTCATTATTTTCAGTCCTATTATTTTTACATATAAAATGTGACCTAAAATGATCATATTAAGCTTCATATGACCTTGTTCTGAAAAACAAGATACATGTAATTAATTTTAACAGCATAGCTATTTTCCAAGTAGAATCTATAATAATATAGTCACAAAGATGTCCTACAAAAATTATAATACAAAATAATAGAAAGTATTTGCAAAAAATCTACTGTTGTCCTTGTAATGATAGAGTTCTGTGAGATTTTTTCCCTTTGAATATGAATAACATTGGCATAGTTATACATTCATACATAACATTGTTTCTATTTGTAACCAGAAACTTGCATACATTACAGTTTAAGTTGTTAAAGTGTTCAATAAAATTGATTACAAATTCCAGGGGTGAGGATGTAGCACAGTTGTAGAACACATGTTCAGTATGTGTGAAGCCCAGGGTTTGATCTCCAGCACCAAAACCCTCTCCTCCCCCAAAACAAACAAAGAATTTATTGTCATCAGCAGTATTATTACTGTCTATAGTAGCTCCTTATTGTTTCATCAGGAGAATTATCAGATCTTGGTTCTTGGAATCCTGACTGATTTTTAGTATGTTAGTTCCTAATACAATACTAATATATAATATTTCTCACCAGTGATTCTTGGAGTAATAATCAAATGGAATAACTGAGGGAAAAAATCATGCTATCTATTTCATTTACATTGAAACAGGTTTAAACGAGGGGAAAATACACACATTTGTTTGGGAATCTATGGCAAGAGGTTTTATTTAAGTGGGTCTGTATTTACAGGAGACTATTAAAGAGTTGAAGAGACCAGCACTCAAAAGTTTCAATGAACTGTAATTGCTTTACACAAAATTGAAGAATGTGCCTTGCACATGCTAGCATGTGATCTACAACTAAGCTACAAGCTTAGAGTGATGTTGAACTTTTTAACACTGAGTTTTAGATTACGTAGTTAGATGTTGTTGATACCATTCTCTTTCATCTTCCAGTATTCATTCTCCATTATTTTAAAATATGTTTATGTAAATAATCACTTTATCACATTGATAACATGTATGACAAATGTCTAAGAAGGAAAAAGTGGGAGTTATAACAAAATCCATTGCCTGAAAAACAAACTAATGCATTTCCAATCTTTAATATATTTTTATACTCACATTATTGTTTAATAGAGCACAAAACTAAGTAGTAGTTATTACAGGGTTTTGCAGATTTTTTAGTGACCTATGTGAAAATTCATATAATGCCACAGGTAAAATAAGTTCTATGAATAAACTCTTAGATTAATTAATTAGACATTTATGAATAAATTGGTGCCAGAGCTCTGCTATGATACAAAGCATATCAATTATAGATATGTAACATTAATTACCACTCATAAATGTCTAGAACATTAGGGTTTAAAGAGAAAAAAGGATAACTTGGGCAAAAATGTGAGATTCCATGAAACAAAATGATAAAGACTTTGTTGCTTTTTTATTTATAAATATTTTGATTTGTATTTATCACCCTGCAGAATGAATTGTCCTTTTGTTTGTAGTCTCCATTTTTGTGAATTAGATCAGAAATAATCAAAAGTCATTGAACATAGGAAGCCTGAAGCAGAAGGAAGGCAAGTTCAAGACTAGTTTGGGAAATTTAGCAAGTTCAAGGCCAACCTGGACTACACAATGAGACCTTGCCTCAAAAAAGTGCTTTTATAGGTAAATGGATGCAACTTGAAACAATACTCATAAGTGAAACAAATCACACTCACATGTGTAAATATTGTACTGTCTCCCTAGTGTAAAAAACTGAAACAGTAAATAAGATGCAAAATGGACAATAGATATTGTAAAAGTGAAAGGGGAAAAAACTACTGAAAAGGAAAGAACAACTGGGATAGGGGAAAGGAGAAAAGAAACAAGGGAAAAGATTGTATGTCTGTGTATATATTCATATATATATATATATATATATATATATATATATATATATGATAGATAAGTATACTACTAATCTCTGTTCATCAAAAAGAACAGTTTGTGCTTTCATTGTCTGATCATTTTTTCATGCCTGTATCTTGTAATAAGAACAACTACTTTAAAGATAACAATACATAATATATTAACCAGTATTGATCTTTTATTTTATTTTGATATTCTGTATCATCATTTTTGTTTAGATATTATCTAAATATCTGAACTATGTCCTGCTAATTTTATCTGAAATCAAGTCTTCTTTCTATTTCCTCTTCAGTGTCACCAATCCAAGTCATGACCATTGTCTGCTCTTTCTATTTCCTCTTCAATGTCACCAATCCAAGTCACGACCATTGTCTGCTCTTTCTATTTCCTCTTCAGTGTCACCAATCCAAGTCACGACCATTGTCTGCATCACTGTACTAGCCTAACTGGCCCTGCTTCCGTTCTAGTTCCACTGTTGTTAATTCCTTGTGTATCAGCTTTAGTTGTACATCATATTTTTCTCATACCAGTAGAAGTTCTTTGATAGTTGTCTATTGTTTTTTCTATGTAAATCTCTTACATGACCTTTGCACCTCCCAACCCCCACAGAGGCCCTTTTCTGTCTTGCTTTAGCTATAATGGACTTCTCTCACACCCTCCAGTACACAGGACTCCTTCCTACCTACCCAAGGACTTTTCAGATGCTCATCTTCCTCCCATGACATTTCCAGTCTGTATATCTCTACTAATGGTTGACTATTACCATGGCTTAAATATGCCCAAAGACTCATGTATCAAAGGCTTGATTTCCAATAATAAAAGATGATTAACATGAGCAACAGAGCTTGCCTTGGATTTTATAGCTTCAGATCTTTGCCCATATAATTTATCTTTGTCGTTGAGTCCTGAATTATTCTTTATGATACCTACCACTAGAACAGTCACAGTGGTTGGTTCATGAATTTAATTCGTTCCATGATTCTTAGGAAGATGGCCACACCTTCCCTGATATGGTGTTTGTGAAGAGAAGCAAAATTTTGCTGAACACTTCTGTTTGGGACTGAATAGTTTGTGAACAAAAGGGTTCATGAGCCAAGGCATTACTGTATGTGTTTGTGCACTCACTGATTTAACGTTTATCTTTTCAAGAATGTAGTATCTCTGGGAGGGAAGAATTGGTTCCTGTTTTTCAACTGTAAAATAACAAATACCTGTGACATAGCAGGTGCTTATTAAATGTTTACAGAATAAGTTCCCTGGAAAACAGATGTGCTGCATGAGTACACGTCAAGGACATCATGTTGATATTACTGATATCCTATTACCATCACATTTTGATAAGATAGCAAGTTACTCCTCAGTAGTTTTCCCCTAGAAATCATTTATTTCAATTTTAGTTCCTGTGGTTATCTTTTCCATAAGATACATTTTGTCAATACATGAATCACAAATGCAGAAAATATTTGTTGAATTTATTACAAGACACGTGTTTGGATTAGAGACTGATAAGGGGAAAATTAGAAAGCAATTCTGGGAAGATGAGCAGCGGTGTTTGTTATTTCATTTCTTGAAGATCACATTTCTTTCACTCTACCTGAGTACAGAGATCATGCAGAGCTGTCTGTCTCACTTCCATCTGGAGTTTCACCTCTTTTAGGTATTTCTTGGTGACTGAGCAGAGTTTCAGGATGCACCCAGCAGAATCAGCCTGCTAGAGTGAGCCAGGAGCCCTGACATGAGCTGTGTGTGAAGGGGATCAGAACACAGCTCTGGACTGATTGCTTGCCTCTAAGATCAATTCCACATGAAACATATTTTCTAACTGAGTATCAAGTGTTTGAGGACACCCATGAAGCAGTGGTTTTTCTGAGGGTATCCAGGACTGATTCTCATGATGGATTATAAACCAGATGACGGAAATTAAAAAGGTCTAGAGTTTCTTCTTAATCCTGAGTTGGGTAGATTTGCTGAGTCACACTCAGAAGTACAGTGAAGATGACAAAACTAACAGACAGGTCATGGAATTGTTTCATTCAAAACCTAATGGCTTCCAGAAGAAGAGAGGCACCATGCTGAGGAAGGCACAGATGGGACACCAGTAGCAGGACAGTGTATTCATAGGCCCTGTGCCACTTGGACCATGGAGTGGAGTGGGGAAGTGAGGCGGGATGAACACCTACACCCTTACCCCTTCAAGACAGTACCTATTCCTGTTTTTTTGCTTCTAGAGTCTATCCCTTTAATAGCATTATGGATTTCACCTTCTCTCATCTCATTCTATTTTATTATGATCACTGCTATAACCTCTTCTCAATTCTAACACTCATGCCAATTCTACAGTTCCCTTTTCACGTGAAAAATATGAACCACTATCAAAAGTTCATATTCATAAAATTGTTTTCAATTCTATCATCAAGCAAAAGCAAGAAAGAAAACAGGATTATTAACCATAATTACGGGTATATGGAATAATGCAAAAGCAGAAATGGAATGTGTTATTTTTGTTCTATTAATATGACAGAGCTTTTTAGGCGAGCAAATCAGTCACTGGCTTATTTTATATATAAGTGTGTTTAACAAAATGCCTCAGTGAGGGCCCGATTAAACATCCAGATGATGTTTCCCAAGATATGCTTATCAAACTGAAACTTCCTAGAAGGTTAGGGAATGGCTCATCTAGATGTGCAAAGCTCTGAATCTGATCGCAATTTTGCAGAAACAAAACAAATAAAAAATAATATTCTGAAAACAAGTAATATACTGCAGTACTGGCATTTAAAAAAATACATGACATAATCAAAGTCACAATGAGATACTATCACACACCCATTAGCAATATCATAATTAATGAAGCAGAAAATTACAAGTGTTTGTGAAAATGTGGAGAAACGGAAGCTTTAATGCATTACTGGTGTGATGAAAAATGGTAGAGCCATTGTAGAAAACAGCATGGCAATTCTTTAAAAATTAAAAGTAGAAATGACAGATGACTCAGCAATTCTACTCCTGGGTATACCCCAAAACATTGAAAACAGTGTCTCAAAGAGGTATCTGTGCATCTTGGTTCATAGAAGCATTATTCAGAACAGCTGAAACAATCCCATTGCTGACAACAGATGACCAGGTAAGCAAAATGTTACATATATGCAATAGATATTATTCAGTCTTAAAAAGAAATTCGGACACATTCTACAACCTGGTTGAACATTGAGGACATCATGCTAAATGAAACAATCCAGTAACAACAACAACAACAACAACAACAACACAATACTTAGTGATTATAATATTCTAGGGGCCCAGAATAACAAAAATTAGAAAGAGGGACAGTAGAAGAAGTTGCCAAAGAGTGGTGGAGTAGCAAACAAGGAGTTGATTAGTGGATATAGAGTTTCAGTTTTGCGTGATGAACAGAGTTCTGGAGATAGTGGTGATACTTGCACAAAAATATGAATGTACCTAACACCACTGAAGTGCACTTAAAAAAAATCAAAACAGTGAACTTTATATGTGTTTTACTACAATAAAAAATAAGGTCACACAGAAGGTAATGTTTGATTATAGCAATCATAATGAACATGGCAATGGCAAAGTACTACACATAATCCACTAAACATTCAATAAATACTGCTAATTCTTATTCTTTTTGGGTTTCAGAGGGATTTACAAAATCATCCATGCCATTATTGTGAATGCTAGTAAACCGGGTACATCAGTAAGTTGTTAAAATTGATAGCCCCCCCCCACCGCCTTTTTCCTAAAAGTATGGTTGAGAATGAAGTAGACTAAACATTCTAGTTGGATATTAGCTAACTCTGTGAGATCAGATCAGGCAAACATTTTTCTGTGTTATATTTTACTTATAAAAGGCAAGGAGAAAAGATTGTCCTTCCCCTCAACTGGAGTCATAGGAAAGGATTGCCAATTTGTGGTCCATGAGAGAGGCCTATAATTCAGGCCTCTGATGCTCTCCAAGCAAAATGCCAGACCAAACCATTTCTCAGCACACAGAAATTGTGGCTCAACCCACATCTGCCATGAGGAACTCAGTTCTCATTGTACTCCACTCTCTACATACAGCTAGTATGATCCCAGAACCCCCAGGGATACACAGCAAAGCAGCAAAGTATCCTTGCCCCAGGAATACCACTTTGAAAATAAATAGTCTTCTACAATGTCTGTGGGGTCTGAATTCCTTAAAGAATCCTTCCTAAGTCCTATGGAAACCTTCATATTGAATTTAAGTCTATGTAAGCTATGTTTTAGACACCACCTCCCCAATGTCCCACCAGTGAGCAGGCCCTGTCTTTTCTTGACTCAGAGTGCTCTACTGAGGATCAGACTGCCTCTTTGGGAATGGACAACCTGTAATTACACACCTTGCACTAGCCCTGCTCTTAGCTCACCAAATTCCTGCTTGGCACGTACACGTACAGTGTGAGGATGGATGAGATGACATAATAATGCACTCAATATTTTAAAAGACTATACAGCAGCTGATAAGACTATATTTATGTGTATATATGAAATTAATTTTTAAAAAACTTGGAAAACACCAATGACACACCCAGGCAAGCTGTGGAGAATGCCCTGTTGAGCCATTGGCAGGCACGGGCTCCATCCCTCATGTGAGACCCTAACCCTAACCCAAGTAGGCAAGACCCTTCCCTGCAGGTGAGCAATCTGGCTACAAAGAATTTGGCTACAGTTGTAGAACCCAAGATGGACAGTAATAATAACATTCCCTTAAAAAAATCAAATGAATAGTAACACACTTAGGTGATCTGCAATGTAAATAAACCATAAACAGACAATTCAATCTTTTACTAATTTTCAGTTTCTGCTTCATTTGTCCAAGCTAATTGTCTACACTGGTTACATTTTTTAAAGTAAATTTTACATATTTGTAGTCAGTTTTTAATTACTAGAGTCACTAATTTTTACTAATGGCTTCAATATTTTTACTAATTTGTTATCTCACAATAATAATTTTAAAAAGTGAAAGGAAGATTTTTAGCTTATATGAAAGATTTTAATAAAATGTCTGACCTATATTCTAATGTATATAAAAGAAAAAAATACAGAAAAAAGAAACAATAGCTGTTTATAGATTCACATATACTACACATATCCTGAAAAGGAAATGTTCAAATGGTAAGGGGAACAAGGGAGGGAGGAGGGGAAAGAGAAGATAGGGCATAGGGATAAGAATATAAAAAATAATGGAAGGAAAACAATAGAAACAAAGTTCTGTAAAGGGAGAGGGGGAGAAGGATTAAAGGAAAGTGAGAGGAATGAGAAAAAAATTAAGATATTTATGTACAGGTATAAATTTTCAATGATGAATTGGGATCATTACGTATTTTAAAAGTATCAATAAATTAATTTTTAAAAATTACAGAAATATTTATGAAATATAGTTTTAAAAGAGTAGAATAGTCTACCTAAATAGAAATGATTTGCATACTGTAGAGAAATTGTCTAGTAATCATTAGAGTTCAGAAGCTGCTGCACAGAAGATAAAGTTTCCACAGGTTATTTCTTGTCACTATTAGACTAAGTTTCAACCAATGTAATAGGTATATGATTATTTTCATTTATCTCTATATTAAAATCATTGTTCTTTTTTTAAAAAAATCAGATGACTTTTGTATTATCAAAAACTCCTGTTTTATTACTTGTTATTCGTGGGTAATCCTTAGAGAAAAATAAAAATTAATTTATAATAAAATTTCCCATTAGCCCACAGATAAATGCCACTACATGCACAAAGAATGTTGCGAGGTTAGGCTGATTCTACCTGTGCAAGTAAGTTTTCACTGTGAGTGCTAAGGCAATCGTCTTAGGCTGAAAACAGCATGATAAGTAAATTTTGTTTCGTAAATAAATTGCATTAAAACAATTTCTTCATTTCAGTAGTTCATTAAAAAGCTGGTTTTAATTATTAGAAGAATGAGCCTTTATTCAGTCACAACATGTACCAATAACGTTACGAAAGCAGCAAAGCTATTGTAGATGATGGGTGAGGACCTAAGATCTTTCTAACAATACTCTGGAGAGATCTTGAGCCAAAGGCAGCAGGTGACTGAAGCTACCAATTTACAGATACATCACCATCAGACAGCAGGTTTTTCAGGCTCTAGAACAGTGAGTTTTCTAATAAGGCAGACAAGGAACTGATACCATGTGTCAGTCGTGGCAATTCATTCAGTAGAACAATCTAATCTCTGTTGGAGAGGGCATGGTGCAACTGTTGCTCCTGAGGGAACAGAGGTATGCACAAAGGAAGGGCCTAAGCTTGTATGTGACTGCAAATTACTGAAACACGCCTGTAGTTGTGAGGAGTTGTGTGTAGTAGGAGATCCTCTAAGTTCTCCAGTTGGGGATGCATTCACTGTCACAGCTCAGCTCTTTCCCTCACAATACAAGTTGCTTCAAGGAGTGTTAAGTCTGTCCCCTATATGACATTGTTACTTACATACTAATTCCACAAATGTTACTGAACTGTGTCCCCAATATGTATGAGGTTTGCCCATGCCCATGATAGGGTTATAAAGAATCGAGGTGTAAGTTCTATTGCCAAGTAGGTAGTCTAATGGAGGAAAACAGAAACATAACCCAAAAATTATGTTCTGTGGTACATGCTTTAAAGCACAAACCCATTTTTAAAGTCAGAATCCTTAAGCCCTGGCAAATCCTAGGTTAGAGAGATGCCCTATTTATAGAAGAGGTGAGACTGTAAGAAACAAGCCTCACCCAGTACTCGTCTTACTGGCATGAAGAAAGGAAGAAAATCAGCACAAATGGAACGTGGATGGCCTGCATGGCCTTGCAGGTAAGGTGGCAGTGGCATCCACACGGAGGAAGCACTGCATCACTCCATGGCCAGCGCCACTCAGTCAGGTCAGGAGTTCTGTCATCTCCTGTCACCTACTTCAGTGTGTAAGAATTCTTGCTACTTCCTCCAACTTCTTTGTTTTTGGTGGTAATGAATGTTAGGGACACAGAATAATGAGCATTTTTGGTAAACTGGCACATGCATATAACATATATTGATTATTTTTATGCTCTCCCCAACCCCCTTCTGCATCTCTAAAGTCCACCGTCTAGCTTCCTGTTATCTCTCCTTTATTTTTATTCCCTTATTTTTAGACTGTTCATTTAAGAGAAAATGTTATTTAACTGAAACTGGCTTTGCTTAACGTGGCGGTCTCCAGTTCCATCTGTTTTCCTGTAACTAGTACATGATTTGGTTCTTTCGTGTGGCTGGATGGTATTCGACTGTATATAAATACCACATTTCTTCCATTTTCCATGCTTTATGTGGGTTCCGGAATATAACTATCTGCATCCAGGAAGTTACGCTATACAAAGGATTAATAACAAAACAAAACAAAACAAAACAAACAAACAAAAGGAGGAAATTGTAAATTCATAGTCTAGGATAGGGGAAGAAATGTGGCACAGAACACCCGTCCAGGCAGAAACAGTTAAACTACAGTATAGAGGGAAGAGAAAAAGGGAGCGAAAGGATGGGAAGTAGGAGTCTCAATCTCTTCTCACTTCCTTCCTTCCTTCCTTCTTTCACAATAAATACTCAGAACATCTGTTGCTACTGGAAAAACTTCCCCAAACTAGCTTCTCTCTGCTGCTCTCAACTCTCTTTTCTTCCATCATTCTTACTTGTATGCTGTAATAGTTGTACCTTCGTTCTGGAAACTGGTGCTAAGCTCATCTCTGGTAGTATCAGCATTTTCCCATTTACCTGAATAAAGACTTAGGCCAATTTAGAATTTCTTTTCCAAATCAATCCCAGATTAATTTTCATCCAGGATTACAGAAATGATGCTTCCTGAATGGATGTCTGGGGCATAATTTCAATAAAAAAATCAAACCTTAGCATTGGTTTTATTTTCAAACTTTTCATTTGGTCAATAGCAAGTAAGCAACAGAAATTATTTTGAGGTTTAGCATCCATCCTCACAAGTTTTCTGTTATTTAACTTAAGTATTTTCTTGTTGATAATATCTTCATATTAACAGACAACAAATTTCTAAGTTTTTGCTGGCACTTTAGTGGGGTCTCTGGAATATCACTAAATATTTATTGCATTATGTTTGTACACATGTATATACATAAGCATATGCATCCGCTTCCTTAAGGAAGGCATAAAATAGCTCCATTTGCTCTGGCAGCTTTACGACATTTACTGGGTACAAAATGTTCAATGAATTTCAAAATAAAAAATAAGCTTCACAGTAAAGCCACAGTAACTCAGGTTAATTGGAAAGAGAAGGATAGTCTAAATACCCATATTTCTGAAATATGGGATATTTTTCTAAGGAAATGAAGCAGTATTTCTTTTTAAATAAAAGATAATAGGCATCACTGCATTCTTTGCAAGTTAGAAATTCTACCAGAGCTTCATTAGGAAACAGCTAAGCATCTGCATGTTACATGCAAATTATTGTTTAGGACGTGCCTGAAATCTTAGGTATACTCACTTTCTTAGCATTTTGGTTATCTAGATAGAATAGAAAGATTGACCTAAGTTTGTATCAGGCAAACTATTGTCAGATTAAAAATTATCATTTAAGTATTATTAAATTTCCTCACCTGAACTCTAAGTGCATGTTTTTATTCAGGCTAACATACAAAAGAAGTAACAGACTCATATTTAATTGATATCTAGAAAAATCTGTACAACTTTAGATTGCTTCCATTTTCATAATTATAATGGCTTGGTAAGAGAAAATGTGGCTATTTAATAATTAATTTGATCATAGAGTCACAAAAAATACTTATTTGCTCCTTATGTGAAAGACACTGTATTAGGCAAATAATTTATTGAAGCTTGGTTCAGTCACTTGGTTTGAAAATTTTTTAAATAGATTATATTGTCAAGAATATAAGGCTTAATTATTACAGAATTATAAACTCTTAATTCACAGTCAGTAGTTTTATCACTATTCAACAATAAGAAAATGTAACAAAATGTATTCTTACATACATATTAAACATAGTATTTGTAGTGCCAGCAACTTATCGCTGGAATACAAATGTTAAATTATCACAATGCAGATCAGACTGCATGATGCCAAACAGAAAGTGTGAAAACTCGATCTGGGGGTTTTCGTTGACAGAGAGTGTTCTTTCTAGTTTGTCTCTCACAAAAGCCTCACTTCTGGTTCTGTCTGTATTTTTCTCTTCCCTCTTCTCACTTCCAACCCTACAGGGAGGTGGTGTTGCAGAGGTGGAAGTCATCATGCTGGACCCTGAAAAGGAAACCCTAGTACATTTTAGTGCAGTGTCACATCTCCAACTCTGGGCTGTTGGATAGATAGATGGATGGATGGATTGCCAATATTGGCTCTAGAAAATATACACTGTAATAGTATATCATAAAGTGTATCAATTTAAAATTTCAAACTATAAATGCTTGACTATTACTACAAATAATTCAGTTGAAGAATCAAATAAAATACTCAAAATAATTTAAAAGCCCACTAAAAATACCATTAATAGAATGTAGACAATTCCCAATGAGATCACAAATAGCCTTCTGTGAGCCCACTAGAGGCACATAAGTCTAGGATCACAAATGTTTTTAGTTAGTGCCAGAGTGCACTAGTTTGTGCAAGAGAACAAATACAACATGGGATTGGTGATAAGAAATGGACTCAGGAATTTTATCCATAATGACACAACACATTCAGGTTGTGAACAACAGGTTATGTGATGCGTTTCATTTTTGGATGCATAAAGAATTATTTTATAAGGAAGTTAAATATTAAATGAATAAAGGAATTGTATACATGCAAGACAAGATGCTATACAACATGATCTTTACCATATGACAGATTCGCCACAATTTGAGGTATAAATCCCTTGTGAGAGTGGTGAAACACGTTGAGAAAAGACAGAGAAATAGGATCTTTTCCAAACTGAAGACAAGATAGAGAAAAGAATCTTTTCTAAACTCAAGAGTATGCTTTCCTGCAGAACAGAAAACAGTTCGAATGTACCTTGGAAGATTCTGGTGTGTTATTTGATATTCTGAAATATCAACCAGAAATTAGTACATTTTCCCCATTACAAAATATGCCTTGACTGTTTAAGTTATTCTGAGAAGTTATTACTTTTTCCTTTTAACATAATCTTCATTCCCATAAAGAGGAGGAGGGAGAGATCTAGGCTGATTTTACACATGGAGACTCTGTCTTTTTTAAGATGCAAAAAGCAGATAAAGATGTTGTCTCATGACGATGAAGCAGCTCTAACAATTCTGGTCTAGCACAAGGAGAAAAAATTTCTTTTTTTTAAATCTCTAACATTTCCTAAAGCTTTTAAGGTCCAACATTCTTTATAATTTGTATTATTCATAAGTATATAGACTTAAGTCATTTAAAAAGTTTGACTACATTTTTTTAACACAAAGCTTAAATTTTTGCTTTCTCTTGCCTTCACTCTTTCCCAGTCACTGTCATTTTATTTTCTGACTACCACTGTGTCCCTCCCCCCTTTCCATCCTGGGCTCCTATAATCCCTTCACCACACTGCCACAAGAGAGGACTTAGTAAAACGAAATCGGATTATTTCATTTCCTATTTTTAAACCCTCCCATGGCCTCCCACAGCACACAGTGTAACTCTAAATTTCTTTTCCAGGCCTACAAGGCCTTTAGAGCTCTGGCCCACTCCTATTTCACATGCTATTTTGTCACCCTGCTCCCAGTCTTAGTGATGCTTAAATCACTCATTCGGATTCTCCCTGAGACCACTCATTCTCAGTGCTGTACCCATTATTCACTCTGGCTGTATCCCTGTCCCAGATCTTTCCAAAATCTAGGTTTCTACTACTGACCACCTCAGTGTCATCCACTGGCCACTTCCTTTAAATCAGCTCTTAGTCATGCCACAAATATTCCTTTTTTCTTCACAACCTTAGAACTAAAATTATCTTGCAGGGTTTCCTGGTTTATTTACTTATTAGAAATTTCTCCTTCCCGAATTCTATGGTGTAAGTTCTGTCTTGTCTAATATGGTATTCTCAAGGCTTGGTAGAGTACTTACACATAAATGAGTGTGCAATAAATGTCTACTGATTTAACACGTTAATGAATAATAGGCATGTGGTACCACTAACGTCAAAAGAAAGGTAGACTGAAGTCAAGGAATGAACACTGTGTGTGTTTAGACACCAAATACACCAGTGAGATTTCTAGATCTCACATCAATCACCCTGCCTCTTATATAGGGAAAATCTCAGAACCTCAAGTAAAACCATGTTTCTAAACATTACAATTATATTTCAACTTTTAAAATAATCCATGCTTTTTGGTATATCTCAAATACTAGATGAAATTTGAAATGGTTACATTGGAAAGTTTAGAAGCTAGTCATTTTGAGCCACTTCTGAGTGATTTAAAAGATTCAGTTTAAAACTATGCCTTAAGTACTATAAAATTATCTTAAAATTATATGATATGTGACACTCTACAACCCAATTCATTTTAAAAATGTTACTCTATGTAAAGTAACTCCAATGTGAGGAACAAAAGACTCAAAACTTGCTTGAGATGTTTGATCACAGGTGATGTGGTCTATCAACTAATAAAAGAAGAATTGTTCATAGTTAGAGTGGCACAAATAATTATGAGGAGGAAATCAATATCGAACATAAAGGTGAGGAAAATTTAGATGCAATACAATAGCTACCGTGTCTTGAATACAGATTGTCTGCCATGAACGGGTTCAGGTGTTGGAGGCTTGGTGCACAGCATGGGCCTCAAGGCTGTGGAGCCTCAAACGGTAGGGCTCAGTGCAAGGCACTTTGGTCACTGGGGGCACAGCCTTGGAAATGGATTAAGGTAGCTCATATGAAAGGGAACTCAGTTCCAACAATAGAGGTTGTTATGAAAAAGAAAAGCTGGCCCTCCTGCTCTCTTGCTTCCTGTCTTGCCATGTGATTTCTTCCTCTCACAGGTCCTCATCATGATGTCACCCATCACACTATCCCTTGGTATATCCCTTGGTATAGCCAAGGGATACTGACCAGAGCTGGGGCCATGAAGCCTCCCAAACTGAGAGCTAAAAACCTTTTCTTTATACATTAGTAACATGAGGTATTTGGTTATAGCAATGGAAAAATTCATACAGCAAGTCCCTGACTTAAAAACTAGTTTCATTCTGGGAGAACGTTCGTAAATTGGGTTTTTATAAGTCTGACAAAGTGAGTCTTATATACCTTTGACAAACATATATGATGTACATTGCAATGTGTGTCTAGCAGTCCCCTCCACGTTACTACTGGTTTTCTGCTTGCTTCCAGATATCCTGGTTCTCTCTTTGTACAGTAAGCACACAGCAGCACAACTGTCACAATGTCCAGCAGACACATGAGCTACCTCTGTGACTTGCTTGCATCTAGGAATGTTCAGTATTTCTAGGTCCATTTCTATCTCAGAAAGTTTGCAACTCAAATTTCTTAAGTTAAGAACTTATACAGATATCTTGGGTAGTGATCAGGAGAAAATGTCTTATCTCTATCTGGTCTTTGTTATGGATTAAAAACTGATGGTCAATTTAAAGCCAGCTGAATTAAATCAGCATGGTGCTGAGTGTAGATGTTCCAGCTGAGGAAATTTGCTAGCATAAATAGAGATGGGAGAAGAGAAGCTAGGCGTTGTGGGGTTTCTCTAAGTGTCGCTGTTTGAGCCGTTGGTTCTCCTGGAGGAGTTCATCATAACTAGCTTCCCCAGTGTGAATTCGACTATTGTCATCAGAGGAGCTTGGGACCTTGTTGGTCAGAGTGGCTGTGGTTCACTTTGGGGGAGCTCTGGTCCTTACATTGAGCATTACTTCCTGGCTCTGGAGGGGAAGACCTGTGCCGTTTAATCTCCAGGACAAACTCATGCTGGCTTTCCGGCAAGTACTGAACTGTTTGTATTGTAGGAGGAGTTTGGGACCTCGGTGTCACTGAGGATGGCTGTGGTGCTTTTCAGGGCAGCCCTCGTCCTTGTTTTGAGTGCAACTTCTATGTTGCAGCTTAGAACCCTCAACCTACCAGCACAGCTCCTTCACCCCGCTGGCATAGATTTTCTGGCTTCTGCCACTGACCTTTGGGTCTTCCCAGCACAGATTCATAAAAGAGACTGGCGTGAGACCTTGTGGGCTCTAGATCTCCAGTTGGACTTGTGGGAGGCATTGTCATGGGCTCTAGGTCTTCATCTGGACTCATGCAGGACATTGCTGTGGGATTCAGGCCTTTGGCTGAATATTCTGTGTCTTTGGTGTTGCGGATAGATTTCCTGTAATTCCTTGTGTTAACTCTGGGTGACCATCATAAAATAATACTATAAATTTTGTGTCCTGATACTAACTGTTGTCCTCACAATCCCTGACTACAACAGTCTTCCTCAAACTTTGCTTGAATCCTTGATCTACAATCTATTGTTCTTAAAGAATTTATTTAACCTTGCTGCTCATCATTTATGCAGTGGTTAGACCAATAATTGTTGTGTTTTTACTTATGACAAAGTTTATAATGTACTCAAAAAACTCAGCATATACTAAGAACTCAATAATTTTGCCAACTGTCATTACTGTTACACTGGTAGAAAAACATCAGCTTTTTCTGTGTTAACTATTATAAAAGTTTTGATTTTAGTTTTGAAAGCAATGCAGTGTAAATAGAGATTTACAACAAAAAAGTCTATATAAAAAATGAAAAGAATAACTGGGTGTGGTGGTGCACACCTCTAATCTCAGCACTCAGGAAACTGAGACAGAAGAAGCACCATGAGTTCAAGGACAGTTTCTATTATATAGTGAGTTCAAGGTCAGCATGAACTGTACAGTGAAACTCTGCCTGCCAACTCCAAAATGATGAAGAGAATGAATTTGTGTGCTAGGAAGATTTTCTTTTACAAAGTGCTGTACACCTTGTTCTAAATAAAAACAAAGACCTTTAGGGGTTTTCATTCCTATTGATTTCTTTCTCAAGAGACATGAAGGCACAGACATGATATAGCACAGAAGGTGGGTATCTGCTCATCTCATGGCAGAAGCAGGAAGGGTGCGGGGCCTCAGTATACTAAGGACATTCCCCATACCCTGACCTCTAACTAGGTCCTACCTTCTAAATCAGTGGTGGCAAATCTATGGCCCACACATTATTTGTTTTTCTTTTGAGACAAAAGATGTTAATGTAGGAGTTGATTTTTTCTAAACTAGAACCTCAGTATTCAGGTTTAATTGTAGTGTTGATACTTTGCAATAAATCAGTGAGTTTTGGGTTGCAGTTTAGGCACTCATCTCTAAAAGGTTCTCCATCATTCTTCTAAATGTTGTACCACCTAACAGTAGCACCAACCCTTTAACATGTGGGCCTTTGGTGGGCATTTCAAGTAGCTATAACACCCTGAGACACAAGGAGGAAAGTCATTAAAAAAAATCAGACTTAGTAACATAAGAACATAATTCATAGCATGGGATTTTTAACTTTCTTAGTTTCTACCATCGCTACTCTTTTTTAAAAAAAATATTCAATACTGCAGCTTTATATCAGGCACCTCTGTTTTCATTATGTTCATTCTTTTATTTATAAACAGACTGATCACCTACTGGGAGACAAAATGTCTTGAATTGTTCAAAAGAGCCTATATACTTGAGACATGGTCTTTTGAAAAGTAGCTTAGCCCTGTTTTGGCCTTAGCTTGTCTTCGGCCTACCTTCAGTGTCCTTAAAAGGAAGTCTACTTGTATTCTCACAGCTGATGAAGTAAGCTGTAAGCACCCAGGTAGTCCATTCCAACTGTATCTTTATACCCTCAGCACATTTCCAATAATAGTTGGCATTTAAATAAAGGTAAGATTTATTACCTATTACCTTTTGCTTTGCTGGGCAGTCTTATGAAGTCTTATTTAATTCTTTAAAACAAGAAAATATTATGAAGGAAAGAATGTTCATTATGGAGATGCAAAACATGAGGTTGGGTGTTGGTAAAATACAAAAACCACAAAGCAATCAAGTGGTTGATCCAGGTCGCACCCGTGGATCTGACTTTAGTAATGTGCTCTTAAGCACGATGCTTCCTGTATCCTACAGTGATACATACTGAACAGAGAAAGTCTGGTTTTTACACTATTTCTAAGCCTTATTTTTTTAAAATCATAGGTTATAGTTAAAATTCATGTTAATTTTATATCAATTTCCTCAGACTTGGCTCTGGCTAATTTGCTCTTGAAGGTTACGGTAACTTTGACAGCAACCTGCACTTCATTCTCCTCTGTTTCGGTGAATGGGTCTGGGTTTCAAAGGAGCCATATCTCTAGTGACTTCACACAGACATTGGGTCCTTAGTCCCTGTCACCATCTTGTACCCCTCATATTTTTCAAGAAACACATATTTACAGAGGCTTCTAGACCAGGATGTCTTAAAGCTACCTTGAAGAATGATGCAGTCAGATAAATGAAAAGGTTTTAGAAAAAAATATTTATAGAAAAAACAAAGAAAAAAATATACTTGAACTCTAACGTAAATGAACAAAGACAACTAATTGTTCATAAAATTTAGATCTTGACTGTTAATGTAACTACAAAACTAAAGGCTTTTAAAAATAACAAAAATGGAGTTAAGTAGAAGCTAGTCAATTATGTTAAAATTCTCTTGTTAAAGTTATTTTTTAGTAGGCTGTTCCAGATCGTTAGGAGTTCATCATCAAGTTAATAGAAAATTAGACAATTTATGTTGTAGCTTTGTAATCCAAGTTTAAAATCTGGAAACTACATAAAATAAGACCAATGATATAATACTTTTCATGACAATTTTCATATAGTGAAAATTGTGAAGGAAGTTAAGTTTTGTGATTTTCATACTTTAATTAGCTAGTAACTTCTTTATACAATCTATAGCTGTCTGTTGATCTAGTAATACATCTATATCACTGGCTATCTATGTGAGACACTAGCTTCATAAATGCTGTTAACAGGACACAGACTAAACAAGAGAACTGTGGAAATCAATTTAGAGACAATAAAGCCAATTAACTAAAAAGTCATGGCCTCAGAAAACATTAAGAGAGATTCAACGTGGCTCAATAGAGGAAGAGTGATGTTAGAGTTACTTAGAGAAAATCAACTAAAAATAGATAATTGGAAGAAAGGAAGGGACATGCATGCTGACGTCAAAATCAATCTGAAATAAGAGACCTGTAGATCAAACAAAATATAGGCATATATAACGGCAAAGCAGCCCACAGTGCTGCCTGAAGAACCGCTGCCTGCATGCTGAGCAGGAATCGCCATTCTGAGAAGTTCCCCCAAAAGCCCACAGGCTGCAGTAGTATGGAAACTCAAGGCAACAGGATAGATTTGGGGCATACAACCCCTCATTTCTTTTGCCTTTCCCCAAACAGGAAGTTGCAGCCTGCTGCAAATTTCACCAGCACACACAGGAATGAGTGACCAGGAAACGGTTCCCTCCTCAATGTGCCACCAGTGTTTTTTTCTTTTTTTGTCATGCGTCATTGCAGTTAAATGGAACCTCTAGTGACAACAAGACTAGGGACTACAATGACAGTGGTAAAGGTAGTGAGTGGACCAGCACCAGGCCTCCTGCTCTGCTTCCAGCAGCAAGAGAGAGAGAGAGGGATGTGTGGGTTAAGCAGCCTTGGACTAAGGCAGGACAATGAATGGGAAGTCAGCACTCCCCCTGCCCTGCTTCCAGTGGTACCAGAGGAAAGAAAAGTGAGACCAGAGCAGCTTTTAGCTGTCTCCGTACAGCAGCAGGAGCAGTAGCGGCAGTGAGCTGCCCAACAGTGCCCCCCTGCCTGCTCCCAGTGGTGTGAGAGAGGAGAACAATGTGCTAGTGGAGGGCAACAGAGGCAGCTGTGCAGGGCTGGGAGGTACAACTGTACATGGGGTTGAGAACAGCTTGCGGTGTCTCTGAGGGCACCATGGCAACTGAGAGAGTGACAGAGAAGAACGGGGGAAGGAAACAAGGACAGGATGCCAAGGGATATTCGGAAAGTTGCAGTCTAAAAACTCAGGCCATAGCCCTGATATCTGGAGGCCAAGTCCAGTACCCAGCACTAATCCCACTGCAGGCTTGGCAGGGTTACCCCGCACAGATTTGGGGTCTGACTTGGGTACTACACAGAACTGTGGACACCAGAGGAATGGCTTTTTCCTAGTTATTTACGTTTTTTTTTTTTTTTTTAACTTTCATTGTTTATTTGGTTTTGTTTGTATTTTTTCTCTTTTCTCAACTATTTTTCTTTGTTTTTTGATATTTTCATGACAGTTAAACATTCTCTCTAGTCTATATTATGCCTCAATATTCTTTTTGCTTTCTCCTTCATTCTTTATTTGCTGCTCTCTTCTCCAATTTCCCAAAGCTTTCACAATCATCCTTCATCCTTAGTCATGGTTCTACTATATTTCTCTTCATGTATGTTGATTTTCCCCCTATCTCTTTTAAATCTCACCCACACAGGTCTGCTAAGGGAAAACTTATTGCATACAAGTTCTTGCTTTATGTTGGATTTTTTATATAACTATAGATCTTGGTCTTATGGTTAAAGATATCAAATTAATGATTACCACAGTTTGTCAGATTCTAGGTTGTGCTTGATGCTATTATTAATAATTGTACTGGTTTAGGCAGGATGTCAGACCTATTGAAATCAGTTGTTCTCCCTTGTATGACACCACTGTGATTCTCTGGAGTCAAAACCATCCCCATAGTCCAGTACCAAAGGACTGGGTACTGAGCCAAATAGATAGCAACTTCTCATTCCTAATAAACTGGTAATGTAGAATCTTGGGACAGATACAGAGGCTAAGAACTACACCTAGAAGATGTCTCTGAGGAATAGACATTTCCTAGGAAAGCATTGATAATACAGATAAAGCTACTTACCATAAGCAATTTATAAGCATCAACACAGAAAAAAAATTAAAATTTTTTAAAAAGTCAAGGAAAAACTTCCTTAAGCTGTTACATTCTGGAACATGGTGCTCTGGGACTTTCTTCTTGAAGCAAAGTCTTTCACCTTTGCAACTCTTAGGCTGTGAAGTTTGGAGTTCTGTTGGTTCTTGTGATGTTCTCAGGCCACATTTTCTGTTGTCTTCTGCAATATTTGGCTTTTTGGTGAAAAATGTCTTCTCTGTTCCATCTTTGCAGGCCACAACTTTACTGGAGCTTCCTTTCTGACCAAACTCACAATGTTTTGAATCATTTTTCTGGGCTCTTTGCTCTTGATTCTCAACATAAATCTAGCTAAATATTCGCAACAATAGCTTCAGTGTTAGACTATCTTGAAATTTCTTCTGTAAGATTGATTTGTCCACTTTCCTTAAACTTAGTATCAGACAAAGTCTCTCTAGACACGAACAAAATGCAGATAAACTTTCTGTCAAGCTATAACACACATCTTATAGAGTCCAACAGCAAACGCAGTCCTCCCTCCCAGCAGAAACCTCTGGAGCCTGGTCTTTACTGGCAGGATTTCTATTAGCATTCTGGTCTTTGGAGCTCTGAGCCAAAATCCTATATCAAGTACACCCTAAAGGCATTCCAACTCTACTTTTTCAGCAAGCATCCCCAAACCTCCCCAAACTCTTCTCATAAGCCAATCCTAAAGATTCCAGAACTACATGGTCAGGTATAGTCACAACAACCACCCTATTTCTCTGGTCCCAAATTCTCTCAGTTATTTTTCTCATTACAGAGAAAATACACAACACCCAAAGTTAAAGGAGGAAAATTTTATTTAGCTTACAGTGTGTACATGTTTCAGTCCATTACTGGCTCCAAGCCACTATGGCATGGCTCTACAGAAACATTTCATGGTGGGCAGAAGGTAGTACAGCAAGCAAACAGCCTTATATCTTATCTGGGCTATTAGGGCAGGTGGCACTCATACCCTTAATCCTAGCATTGTATCTTGAATTAATCCCAGCATCATACACTCTAGATCCAGCCACTTCTGAGAAAGCTTCACTTATGAATGCATGAGGCTTTGGATGAACATCTAGACATAAACCATAACACGTTTGGTACTAACTTCAATTCTTTCCCTTTAGGAAAAAAATCTGACTTAAGACAAATTGAAGATTTCACCAACCATGTTCTCAATTAATCTCTGCCCACTTGGCAAACTCTGCGTGTTCCAATAAGGCACAGACATTGTCCAATGCCCATTGTACATGAAGCAACAAGAAATCTCCACAAAACACAGAGAAAGGTTCTATGGATCTGGCTTTATAGATTCTGTAGCCCCTACCTGGAGGGCCACAGTTGTCATTTATAGATTTTGTAGCCCCTACATGGAGGCCCACAGTTGTCATTTCCCTACAGTTGTCATTTCTCCCTACTTCCAAGAAAAGTGTCCCGGCTTCATCCCCTATCCTACTTTGTTTCAGGTCTTTCCTTCTGAGCCTGCCTCTTAAATTTCTTCTCAATCTCTCTCTTTTTTTCCCCTGGGAATTCAATATTGTCTTCTTTACCAGTTCTTTCCAATCTGCCCATAAGGGAGTTTCTCAACAATATCTGCATCCTCCTCCTTTCTCTCTCCACCTATTATTTTCTCACTATCTCACTAGCTCAAGTAGATAGATGTCTTACAGGCACTCCACATTTCAATTTCATTTCAAGTTGGGTACAGAAATATCTGTATTAACTTACATTTCCATAATACAAAAAAATCAGAATCTGCACAGTACCTACGCTTACCTCAAACAAACTAAATTTTTTATTCCATTCTCTTCCTTACCACTGCATCCAGTGCTTGGCCCTGGCTGCCACATTGTCTCTAAAATCTCTATGGGCTGCATGCCTTTCTCTCCATTCCTATCCTACAGTACGAAGCTCACGATGTCTCACGTGAACTAGTAAAAAGCATCCTGATCAATCTCCCAATGTATTTGTCTCTTTGACAAATACATTTCCCACAACACTAACAGTTACTGTTCTCCAGTGTAGTGTGACCAAGCCACTCCTTCACTCAAAAATACATGTGCGTCTATGAATACCATCTGAATAAATTATAGGATTTATGAGACCAGAACACACTGTTGAACAAAACTATCCTAGCACATAATCACAGGATAATCTTTTCAAGGTAAGAGAGCTGGTGCTAGAAACTAACAGTCTGATTTGTATATGTTAAAACTCATTTCCAAGTTTTAGTCTTGGTTTATATAAGTTGAGACATTTCTTTTTCACTTTTAATACCACGCCATCATTAAATGCTCTTTTTAACCGTATGTCCATATTATAAGGCATTTAGGAGACAAAATATACACCAGACCTTAGATTTTGATAGAATTATTTCACTGGATAGATACCATGGAGAACAACACTTATTTTTTTCTGTTGCCATCAATGCAAAAATACTAGCACTATTTGCCAACTCTCAAACTCTGTTAAATGTTAAATATACATTAAAGTACAACCAGAGAACACTGAAGCTGGAAACATTAATAGGCAGCAGCCACGTTCCGTCTCTTGCCTCTGTAAGTGCTGCAGAAAAGTTCTTATATGACCTGTTTTACCCAAGACTTGCTTCCTTTGTCAACAGTTTATCATATGACATAGAGGCAAAACAATTTGGAGAAAAAAAATAAACAGAGCATCTGTGTGTTCATTTCTTCAAGTTTTAATAGCCAATTATGCTTTCTTCAGCAATATTTACCACTCCCCCAAAACACAGGTAAGGATTAGAACTATTTTTCCTTTCTGGAAATTGTAGGCTGTTAAAACTACAGAAATGATGGAGAATATTCTATTCATTTGCTGCTTTAAAAATCTTAAGAAGCAAGATTGATGTTTATTTGAAGATTACTATCCCCTCTTTAGAGGGAAGGAAAATACACTATGTGCCTGTATGCTAAATTATAGTGTTTTTGCACAACATGTAAAACAATTAGAAAATGCCTCCTTTACCTGCTATCACTGGGAATGGGCAAATTTCTTAAATTATTTTCCAAATAGCACCAGATTAGTCCTTAAAGTTCCCAAACCTTTATGTAACTTTTTTCAGTGGATATACCAAAATGTTCTTTACATTCCACTGAATCCTTGATTTCTGCATATGAAGTATAATTTTCTTAATATAATTTCTTAATAACTTAGGATCAGACTCATGATCTTAGAATTCTGAGTTTTGTACAGTCTTTGTTCTGAACAATCAAAGTGAGTAGAAACATTTGTCCCCACTTCTTTCTCTTATTTAAAATGTGCTGCTTTCCTCCTTTAGTCAGGCAGTAAGTCTTCCTTCTTATGCCTGAAATTAGGGTATCTGCTTTCTAATACTCTGGTGTCTAAATTCCCCTCTGGATTAGTTTGATTATCTGAGGATGTGGGTATCAGATCATAAAACCCATTAAAATCTAAGAAAGTCAGTGTGTTTTGAGTGGAGTCTGAGAATCTTTAGCGAATGAAGTGCGCGAACTTCTATGAACATTTCTGACAAACATTCTAGGTCAGTGAAGGCCTTTCTTGCTACTGACTGCCTAATAGGTAGAGATTTAAATATAAACTGAACTGCTTTCTTCAGAGAGACCTTGTGAGTCTCCAATAAGTACCTTCCAGCTAAGGTCAGAGGACAGCTAGATATCAGTCATGAAGTCCTTCTAACATTCTTGTTTGATATTTTTAAAAAATACAAAGAAGAATGAAAATCTATACTCAGAGCTCCCCAAAGCTTTGTACTGTTAACATCTTAGCATGTTTAACATCTCTTCATCTTGTTAAAAAAAAAAAAAAAAAAAAAAAACAACCTCAAGGCTGGAGATTTAGCTCAGTGGTATTAGCACCAGCCTGGTGAGCGTGAGATCGTGAGTTCAATTCCCAATACCAAAACAAAAAACAAAAAAAACCCCTAATCCCCCCTTCAATTATTTATAGAATTAAAATCTACTCAGTATAGAGAATCTTAACAATGCAACAAAGTATAAAACACAAGCAAAAAAAAAAAAAAGAAAGAAAAGAAAAGAAAAGAAAAATGGCTGGGCATGGTGCCACACACCTGTAACCCCAGCACTTGGGAGGCTGAGGCACAAGGATTGCTGTGAGTTTGAGGCCAGCGTGGGCTACATAAGTGAGTTCAAGACCAGCTTGAACTATGTAGTGACACCTGTCTCAAGAAAAATTATCCCAAATCCATGAAGCAGAAACAATCATTACTGACATTTAATCAGATATTCAAATCAGATATTCAGAAACGTGCAGGTATGTAGACACAAAAAAGGCATATGAATTAGATGTGGTGGCACACATCTGTAATCCCAGCACTCAGGAGGCTGAGGCAGGAGGAAGATCATTTTGAGGACAGCTTGGGTTACACAGAAAGTTCAAGACTAATCTGTGACTATATAACGAGAACACACACACACACACACACACACACACATACACCCACACTCAAACACAAAACAGGATACAGATATACAGAAAAAACATTTTAAAAATGAACTTGTAGTAATCAATTTTAAATTACACAAAATTATGTTTAATTGAGTTTGAAACAGAAAATAAAATGAATCTTAAAACTGAAAAAATAAATCTGATAAAATCGTTAAAATCAGCACAGGCCTGTTTTGTTTTTGTTTTTGTTTTAAACCAGGAATCAAGCTCAAGACCTTGCACTTGCCAGGCAGGTGCTATTCTGAGTACAGGCCTGTTATCCTAGCATTTGAGAGGCTGAGGCAGGAGAATCATACATTTGTGGCTAGTTGGAGCTACATAGTGAGTTTAAGACCAGCCTTGATTATATAACGAGATCCTGTCTCAACCTCGTTTCTACCCACTCAAAATTGTTGAAGTCAAACAAATACTTTTAAACTGCAAGTGTATTTTTTAAAAAGATGACTCTTTAAAAAATTTAGAGGACAGAAAAATTTAACTATGCATTTTATTTTTATTATTTTTGTACTGAGAATTGAACTCAGAGCCTTGTGCTTGCCAGGCAGGCCCTGTGCCACTAGTTACATCCCCAGCCAAACTACACATTTTAATTTAGACAATGTCTGACTCCCTGCTTTCAGTGAAAGATAAAGGCATTAACATTCTCATGTTCTGCTCTAAATTCTCTTCCCTTCATAGTTTTGTTCATTATGTCATAATTTTTTAATTGTCTTGATTTATATAGTCACATTCTCTGGACTGTCAAAATTCCCAGAATTTTTTAGTAGTCATTTTATTTTACGATAATTAAATGCTCAAACACATGCTTTTCATTCACAAATTTTCCATTTTTATTTATTTGACTCACTTGGGGGCTTTGTTAGTTATTATCTCCTTCCCTCCTCTTGTAATGTTGTAGGCAGATGAGTTAGATAGAAATATTAGAGGTAGGCAGATAGGACTGGGCCCTTGAAGGAGCCAGTGCAGAAAACCAGGTATCTTGCAATGTTGCAGAAGACAGACACCTCCCTCCGTGGGCCAGATCTCAAGACAAGAGACAAAATAAATGCACCTACACCCACATCAGGGAATGAAACCAGAAGGAGACACTACCCAACCCCCTACAGGCAAAGGCCCTCTTCTGTATTCATGCCCACTCACTATGTGACTCACTTTTCCATTTGATCCCAATTTAATTTTTTTTAACCTGAGTAATTACACTCATAATCTTATTGGTTGACCATAGTTCTGTCTTGCCTCAAGCCTGTCTGCCTTGTGAGTGCCCATTTTTCCCCACCTTGGACCCACCTTACCTCATGGTTTTGCTCTATAAAAATCCCTAGGGAAGGCAGGGTTCTCAGCAACCCACTTGGGACCCCTTCTGTCTCTCTCTCTCTCTGACAGAAGCTTTTTTTCCTCTCAGTAAATGTATTCTGCTCTTAACTCCATTTTCCTGAAATTCATTCTTCAATGTTAGAGAACACAAACTCATAGCAGACATCTAGTAGGTTGGGAATTTCTTTCTCCTACGAGTAAGGCCTAGAAAATTTTGTTCTTTTGGAGTTTTGCTGGTGCATGTTTGAGAATTTTTATTGCTCTTATTTTTTCTTGCTTCCTAGATGTTTGAAGACTTCTTTTTTAATATTCAAAGTTTATCAGCTTAACTAGGCCACCTCTCAGTTTCATATTTTGATTAAAAACTTCCTAAAACATATTGTGTCCATTTAATTTAAAAATTTAATTCTTGCTTCACTGTGTAGAGCTTCTCTTGAGTTACATACTCTGTTCCATATTTGGGGCTTTCTATTCAGGGATACCAATTAGCCTCAGGTTGAATTAGCTTTAGCTCTGTATCTGTCAGATTCTCTAAAGTTGCTTTGTTCTCATCCCTTTCTTCCATACACATTATAATTCTCACAAATCTTTCCATCATTGTTAGGTAATCAGTGGTTTATCTTATCTCCCATCTTGACTGTTACACATTAGCCCCATCACAATGCTGGTTTAGGCCTCAATTTGTTTTCTTAGGTATGTGACACACTTTTGACCTGCTAGGCTCTGGTTTCTCATTTTGTTTAATCTATGTGCCTATGAAGTTGTTCTTCAGTGTGAAGCAGTTGTGAATTTTTCTTTGGGTCATTTGTTTTATAGTTTTTTCTTTGGGCTGTGTGTACACTTCATTGATTTTTCATTTGGCTCCGGCTGGTTTATACAGTTGTTTTTCTAAGTGCTGTGCCCTGACATTTTCTTTGCACCATTCTCCACAGGCTTGGGTTTCTCAGGCAAGACCCTGTTATTGCTCTGATAGTGTATCTGATGTGAAAAGCTTCTCCCACACATATGGCCAGATTGCTTCTCTTTCCCCCAACTCTGAGCTATTGCTTGAAGCCTAGTGCTATATTCCACAGTGCTACCATCTTTCTATGGCTTGAGAGACTGATAGGGTACAGAGAATTACAGAGTTTAGCTATGAAGTATGTTCTTTTTGTTAGATACCGAGGCTCCACTCTGAAGGCAGATGAAGTTAGATGCTTCTGTACCAGCTTTCAACCTTAGCTCATTAGGGAAAAAGTTCCCTTTCTAAGCAAAGTCAGCTTCACAGATTGGATAATTCCAAACAACCGAAGACCCACTCAATTTTGTCACAGTCCTCAGTGCATCTTTCTCCTAGAAGTAAGTTTCTAATATTTCTTAGTCACAAGAACAAAAGGATAAGGAACCATTAAGTTCATTTCACTATACATTTGGGTATTTGGGAGAATTATCAGCATTAGATCAACTCTACTACAGTTCTAGAATTACATAATCCAACAAACCAAATCATGCAAGGCCTCAGAATTTTTATAAACTAGAGACTAGTTTTTCCAATGTATTGCTTTAAATTGTGTCCCATTTCTTATACAGTTCACATTAGCTTAAAAAAGTTGTTAGTTTTAACCACTTGATAGACAATGAGGGAAATGAGTAGCTGGATTTTGTTGCAATTTAGTATGTACTGAAAGCATGTACAAATAAAAATAAAAAATATTTTATTCAAGTTTTTCAAGCAATATTTTTTCATATTCAGCAAATTTAAAAATATAAAGATGTATTTAAATTTTTTCTTCTTTCCTAAATACTTGCAAAAATTTAAAAATCTTGTAAAATTTAACATGTGTTTAGCAATGACAAAAAGTCACATCATCTAAAGCAGTACAAACCAATTTAAACAAATTAACTGACCCTGCTTTTTGTGTTTGTTTATCAAAAAACACCAATCATTATTATCATTTGGATTTTAACATTCCCCAAAAGTTCATATGCTAAAACCCTGGTTTCAGACTATGGCACTATTAGAAGACAAAACCCTGAGGAAATGGGACCCAGCAAAAGAAAGCTGGTTAATCTGGGCTCAGGTCCTTGAAGTCAGTATTGGTGAGGCCAGAGACTGGTATAGCAAAACAGCTGAGCAAGTGGGTGTGACCTGTCCATCAGAGACTCTAGGACATAGACACAAAACAGTTTGCAAAGACCTTGCATGTGGGACCAATCAGAGACTCATATTCAGTTTTTCTTATAACTCAAGCAGGTTTTCCATAGTGTTTTTTTTTTTAAAGATCTTTTCTAGAGCAGAGGAGACAAGATGGCGGACTGGTAGGTAGCAGGAGAGAGACCCTCTCTGAGAGAGACAGCTCAAATGCCAGAATAAAACACCCTGGAGAGACCCAAACAGAGAAAGATAGACTCTCACAACCCAGGAAGAAACTAAAGTTAAAAAAAATGCTCAAATATGAGATCCCAGGGCTACCATTAGTGAAGCTAAGATCAGCAAGCACGGCGCCCTCCTTGAGCCGCCTGAATTCCTGCCCAACCTGACCGACCGAACTGCGCCGATGCCACTGGCTTAAGTGGCTGGAGCGGGGAACTCAACAGCCCTGCATGCGGCTCACCTGGACCCAGCCCTGCACACGACCCACCCAGAGGCATCATGAATTTGCGCCGCAGCCGCACTTAAGTCGGAGGTCTGGGAGCCCAGCAATTCTCAGGGACTGGCATCAACACTGGGAGCCCAGCAATTCTCAGGGACTGGCAGTAAGTGATGGGAATAAGACCCTCCCACGGGAAAGGGGAAACCGACGGGACAACATGTTGGATTTGGGCAGAACAGCCCTAACTCCATAAGGAAGTGGCTTCAGCTGGTTGCTCCCCTCGCCGAGGGATTGATGGAATCTGCTTGGACTAGGCCACGCCCCTGGCGGGGACCCAGTTACTTCCCTGAGATTAGTGCACACTGACGCAGTGAAGACCTGCAAAGGTTGACTGGCCCAGAAGGGAGGAGCTAGTGCACACTGCCCGTGGGTGAACTCTAATCTCTGATAACCTATTGAAGAGGGCTAAAGCTCCTAGCCTGAGCCCTCTAGAGGAACCTTAACCAATAAGAAAAGGGTCTGGGCATTACACTGTACACTTGTATGGAAGGAACCAAAAACATGACGAAAGGGAGAAATAAGAAACAACTCCCAGCCCCCAACCCTGAGAACATTGATCCAGGAGAGGTAAATACAAAAGACACTGAGGGCAGCAAAAATGCAACATCAAACACAGTGTTAGCGGACATAAAGAGACATCTTCAGGACCTCGTAAGAGGGACCAAAACTGAAATATTAATTCAAATTAAACAAGAGATAAGTAGATTAATAAAAGAAGGGCTGGGCACCTCTCAAGAAGACACAGACAGAAGAATGGAGGAACAAAAATGCAGAGAAAAATTTAATGAAGAATTCAGAAAAAACCTAGAATTTATGAAGCAGATTCAAAGGGATTATCAGAAAACTAAAGACTCGATAGAAAACTGGTAAAACTGCTTGAAAGAAACCAAAGATAGACTATCAAAACTTGAACACAGGCTTGCAATGTGGGGTCATGAAAGGTAAGATCTCTTAAAAATCACAAGGGAGCAGGCAGTAAAGATACAAAGACTGGAAGATGACAAGAGGATCTATAACTTAAGAATAAAGCATGTGAATGAAGAAGCAGGAATCAAATGAGAGGAATTACAAAGGCTATTCACAGCAATTATTAAGGAAAATTTCCCAAGCATAGAAAAAAGAAATGATATGCAGAGGTATGAAGCATACAGAACTCCAGCCACCTTACAACCCAAACAGAGCTACACCCAGACACATAATAATCAAGATCCCAGAAATTCAATATAAGAACAGAATATTAAAAGCCATCAGAGAAAAGAAACAGATCACCTATAAAGGAAAACCCATCAAAATCACAGCAGACTTCTCGATACAGACCATCAGGTCAAGAAGAGCTTGGAGTAAAGTAATTCAAGCCCCGAAGGAGAACAACCTCCAGCCCAGATTGATGTATCCTGCAAAACTCTCTCTAGAAATTAATGGAGAAAAAAGATGCTTCCATGACAAAGAGGAGCTAGGAGAATTTGTGACCACCAGTCCAACTCGGCAAAAAATACTGAAGGACATTCTAGGGAGAGAGAACAAGAATACAAGCATTTCAGGAACAGTGGCAGAGAGGCCTCAGTGAATGAGGCAGACAGTGGAGTGGAAGAGAAAAATAGACTATCAATGGCAGAAAAATAGAATAGCAGAAATGAGGCAGAGAAGATTGGCTATAATCTCTAGTATAGAGGGCCTTGAAATACTAACAGAGA